>PVIC010058082.1:0-10481 GCA_004025085.1 Thryonomys swinderianus | reverse complement strand
AGAAATATTCCACTCTATGAAAGCTGTCCTACTTTCTAGAACTCATTTGCATCTACAGGTGTTCATGCCAAAGAGAAGATCCGGGAATTGTCTATCTGTGATCTATTGATTTCACTTATTAGTATATCCTCCAGATGTCTCCATTTGCACCTAAATGGATCGATCTTGTCATTCTTTATGGCAGAGTAATACTCCATTTGGTAAAAAAAACCACATCTCCAGTAGAACATTTTTAATAAGCAGCTCCCTAGAAGGTAGAGCCATTTTCTGAGACTGGGAAAAGTGGAGGAGAAAGAGCATCTTACGGAGAAATTAGGAGCACTGGGTGGATGGGCTAGGTTTGAAGTGCTTTCAGACTTCCCAGTGGGGGTGTCACGCCTGCAGACGGATGTGTAGCTTTGGAGCTCAGGGGAACAGTCAAGGCTAGGAATTTAAAGGTGGAGTCACCAACAGACATTACTTCTGTTTTTTCCCATAAAGATGGTAAGTCCCTCAGATGAGAGGAGGAACTGAGAACATAAAAGCAAACTTGCTGTGGTAGGAGGGTTATTCATGGTCTTGAACTGGTCCAACTGGTCAGTCGGCCGGACCGGCTGGTTTTTCTCGGCCATTTGGAAGGATTCACACAAACGAAGGTGCAGTCGGCTTCCACTGTGCTGGTGGCTCTGAGGAAGCACAGAAGGGATAAGAGTGATTGTAAGTTACGCTTTTAATTAGGTGATGGATATTGGAAAGATTGGGATTTAAGGACTGGGAGTCACAGTATTATAAAAATTACGCTGTGGCCTCACTAGGTTTCACATACTTAAAAAGTGAGAGGCAGCGTTAGATTATGGGACACAGCTGTCCCTCAGCACCCATAGGATTTGGTTCCAGGACCCTGCGATGCTCAAATCCATGGATATGCAAGGAAGCTCTCATGCAAAATAGTGTAATGTTTGCATATCACCAACGCACTCCCTTCTGCATACTTTAATCATCTCCAGATTATTTGCAATAGCTAATATAATGTAAATGCTATTTAAACAGCTGTTAAATCATGCTATTTAGAGAATAATGACATGAAAAAAGACTGCGCATGAACGCAACCACCGCGGACCTCACTGTAAACTACGCAGCAGGAGTAGGGTCACATGTTTTCCATCTGGGTTTGGTCCAGTCTGGACATGCAGAGCCTATAGATTCAGGGGACAGACTACTTGGAAAAAGGATGTCAGGAATGGGGTGATTATTAGTGAAAACAAGGCTGGGGATGTGATCCCAGGGGACAGCATGGAAAGAGGAGGGCAGAGACGTCCATCACTAAAGGCTGGGATCCGGGTTTTGCGGACTGAGGGCGGACAGGAGCGGAGAGGCCTCCACGGAGCTCGGAGTCGATGCCATGGAATGCTGGGAGTAGGGTGGTGTGGGGTTCGGAGGCGGTGAGTAGCAGGACAGGAGCAGTGACAAGTGGCCTCTTCCCAGGGTGTGAGCATCTAAAAAAGTCGTGTCACCAGCATCTGCAGTGGGAGCGGTCAGTTAGGCATGGTGGAGCAAGGTTCATGAGAAGATGATGGGGAGCAGAGGGGGGTGTGGTCAGGAAAGGGGAGGCTCAGCTCTGGGGACGGAGGGGGTGGGGCACTGGGCTTCGTGGCCCCGAGATCCTCTGTCTCCTAAGGAGAAAGTGCAGAGGAGCAGGAGGTAAGGACTTAGATACAGATGAATGCTGATGAAAACGAGCAAAGGTTTCTTCCTCCATGACCAGGGTGGTCAAACCTGCTGTGATGGGCCAGAGGGTTAGCTCAGTGGTTCCGGCGCCTGCCTCACAAGTGCAAGGTCCCGAGTTTGATCCCCAGTAACCATATACAATGCCGGGCGTGGAGACTCACGCCCACCAACAATCAATACCACATACCACAGTGCCGGGCGTGGTGGCTCACGCCTGTCATCCCAGCACTCGGGAGGCAGAGACAGGAGGATTGCTGAGTTCGAGGCTTGCCTGGGCTACATAGTGAGCTCAGGGCCAGCTTGAACTGCAGAGTGAGACCCTGTCTCAGAAACAAAAACAAAAACAAAAACCTGCTGTGATGTCCAGCGGTGCTCCGGGTGAGTCTGGGAGGACACTTCTAGAAGAGGCCAGCGTTTGGATCGCAGACTGAGGTAAGCAGCTGGCCCTCCCCTGCGTGGGTGGACACTGTCCAAACTGCTGGGGGTCTGAATAGAATAAAAAGGCGGAGCGAGGTTGAATTCACTCTCCTCCCTGGTGAGCTAGTGTGAGTCTCCTGCTCTCGGCGTTCCTGGCTTGCGGACCCAGACCGGAGTCTACACCACTGACACCTGGGTCTCCTGTCCCTCCAGGTCACAGAGGGTGCTCAGAGGGGCTCCTCCCCCCCACAGCCCTGGATACTGTCCCCTCTCAGTTCTCTGTTCCTGGGGAGCCCTGACGAATTAGAATAGAACTCTTGAGTGCCAGATCTCTGCTCTCTGGGAACAGGGTAAGCAAACTGCATTGATCCAGTTAAGTTTATACCAAGCAGATGTGACACATGGAGAGGGTACCAGCCAGTCATGGTGTCCCCTGCCCATAATTGGAGAGGCAGAGGCAGGATTGTGAGTTTAAGCCCAGCCTGGGTTTACATAAAAAGGGCTAAGGCTGTAGCTAAGAGCAAAGTTCAATCCCCACTGCTACCAAGAAAAAAGAAAAAGAAAAAAGGATCAGGAAGGAGAGGTCATGGGAGTAATCTAAGCACTTGCTTGAGGGACTCGTTGTAAGTTCTCCAAAGAGTCAGAAGTTGGGTGGAAGTTCCCAGAGGGTGGGTGGAAAGTTCCGTCCTGGAAGAGAGCACTTTGAACTTCTTGGACTGATTACCTCCTAGAAAGGGTTCAAGACACAAGGAGCCCACTCTAACATTTGTGCTAGCTCCTAGGAGTGTCCTCCGTAAGTTGGTAACTGTGGATGTGCTCACGTGCTGCAAAACGAGGGACCAACATACACAGAAGTGCTCCTGGAAGATCAGACGGGCTGGTGGCACCGCCGCATCCTAGCTGGTGTGGACGTACCCTGCGGTGTTCCCACAGGAAGGGGTCATCCAAGGACACGCTGCTCAGAAAGTAGTGCTAAGCACCACGTGACTGTATTTAAACTGTAGCAGCTCCATTATGATTTAAATGTGTCTGGCCTAACAGCAGGAATTTTTTTTTTTTGGTTCCAGGATCGAACTCCTGACTTGGTGCTTGTGAGGCAGGTCCCAGAACCACTGAGCAGAATCCCCAGCCCAGATGCGTCCAGTCTAAATCTCATGCTTCCCCAAAACCCATCTACAGCTGCTCTTTAGCAAATTTTCCAACATTCTTTTTGCGCCGCTTTGCAGCTTCATTCCACCGACCCTAAAGGCACTCACCCTATCTTAGATCCTTACGGCTGAACATCGCTCATTGTTGACCTTATAAAATTCACCTAAGTCACGATAAAGTCAAAAACATTTCTTAGGAACCCTAACCTTTGAATATTAGTTTTTTTCCGGGGTGAGTCGTCCTCACCTTCAGTGCACCCCTGACGAAGGCGTGCACACCTTCTTGGGTCAAGTGGGGAAGGACAGTTGTGAGGCGGACAGGGAGGGCCGGCGAGTCTCTGGTTTATTCTGAAGAAGGGAGTCTGAGAACAAGCGCCGTGTCGGGTGGGACTGTTGCTCCTGGCGCTCTGCTTCCCCGGACTAGGGTTTTGCACCAAACCTCACGGCAGCCTCAGGGGAGCGTGTTTCTACTCGAGGACTGGGGGCTCGGGGCTGCGACTCACCTTCCCAAAACGCCATCACACAGACGGTGCCCCTGGAGCTACGGCACCGCTCTCCGGGCAACAGCCCAAGGCCAACCTCCCCAACCCTTGCCCTCGAGCCCACCACCCAGAGGAAGTTGGGAAATCCCAGACCGGGAGGCTCGTAAGACCAGCGGGGCTAGCACGACCTTCAGGGAGCTTGTCTCACTTGGAGCTTATTAGAGGTTCAGGCACATGCTCTGCCTCTCATAATCCAGATGTAACAGAGTGAATTATGGGAAAGGACGTGCGTAGTGGATGCAGCTCATGTGGCCCAGCAGTGTCAACCACGCCGTCAGCCATGCTCTGAAACCCCTGGGAGGTGCCCAAGGGCTGGCACAGCAATCCAAAGCTTTAAGGCCACCGTATCCTGTGCTCGTATCATTTTCCTTCCTATGGCTCAAGCACCCTCCCTGTGAGGATGCCTTCGCCCTTTACACATCGTTGGGTTTGCTGTTTCTCCCTCACTGTTGTGAGCCATGGCCAGTTCTTTGTGGTGCACGGCAGCCTGGAGCCCTGTCCGGGCACGTTTCCCTGGGGGAACAGCGCGTGCTAGAGGGCGCACAGGGAGCAGAGGCTCAAAATGTGCTTCTGCAGCTCGACTCTGTAGTGCCTCTCCCGCTCCCAGGACGCCCCACCGCGCGTCACAGCTGCCACGCACCTGGGCCCAGCCCCGTGGGACTGAGCTGTCCTGCGGGCTTCATGTAGAAATGGAGGGCCTGGTACAAAGAGAAAACGTGGGATGCTGGCTGGAGGCAGGAATGCCAACGCCGAGCCCGACTCGCCTCCTCCCTTGGCCCAGAGCTCTACGGGCCAAGGTGCAGCCAGTGACAGTCGAACTGCGGCCTAGAAGACCCCCCTGCCCGGCCCCGGGCCTTCAGGAGAAAAGGCAGTTGCTCTTGTGAGCCAGATGCTTTGAGGTGGTTTGAGCAATTGCATTAATGTGGCAATAGCTGAATGATAACAAAATTACATCAAGGAATCTGAAAGCTCAGAATTTAAAATACACACCCTGCAAAATTAGGACCTTCCTTCCTCCTTTCTTTCCTTCTTTCCTTCCTTCCTTTTTTTCTTTCTCTCTTTTCTTCTTTCTCTCTTTCCTTCTTTCTTTCTGTCTCTTTTTCTCTTTCTTTCCTTCTCTTTCTTTCTCTCTTTCCTTTCTTTCTCTCTTTCTTTCCTTCCTTCTTTCTTTCTCTCTTTTTCTTCTCTGAAGCAATGTCTTGCTATGAAGTTCAGGCTGATCTTGGATTCACTATGGAGCTCAGGCTGGCCTCAAACCTGGGGCAATCCTCCTGCCTTAGCCTCCTGAGTGTGTAATAGCAGTACACGATTTTACAGAGGCTGTGGCTATGGTTGATGGTTTGCTTTCCATAGTGGATACCGATCTCTATCAACTCGAGGTTTAATATCGAGGCCTCTCTTGGGGGGCTTCGTGACACAGGCCACTGTGCTAAGGAGAGGCTGTAGATCAACTCCGCAGGGAGTGATTAAGACTTGCAGACAGACAATGGCTGCGCTATCAGTTGAGAGAAGTTATCACATACTATCTGCATATGTAAGGACCTCCCTAAGAATACTCTGGCTTCTCATTTTTTTAGATTAATATTTGGAAAGAAGAGGACAACGAAACTATTCTACAGAGGGAAATCTGCACAGCCTCCATGTCAGTAGCTAGTTTTGTTTTAAATTTGGGACGGAAATCAAGAAGCATCGAGTCCAGAGCAGTGGGAAGGATGTTTGAGGCAAGGGAGAGCCCAGAAAGGGATCTTTAACCTTCCATATGTGGAGCGAAAAGGTCACGGACCCCTCCGAGGGCCTGATGGACACGGTGTATTCTTTGCCCAGACAACACACATCATGGCATGTGTATAAAATCCCACCTCCACCCTCCGGGGGCCGCAGCCTCTCCGAAGCCCACACAAGCGCTCCGGAAGGTACACAAGGAGGCCAGCCGAGTGCCCCGGCGGAGAGACTCGGGGCAGAATCACCGGCACCACCGGGGCAGACAGAAGACAGAGGAGGGCAGGAAACCGGAACAAGCGTCTCTTGGTCCTGGTTACTTGCCTTGTTGCCAGTCTCAGGGAGCTGAGCCCTACGTGCCCGCTGGCTTTGCCACTGAAGCCACCCCTCGCATGTGGGTCTCGGGGAGACTTCCGCCCGAGCTGTTTTCTAGGGAGTTGGAGTTAGCTCGGGGTCAGGAAAAGCCCTGACTCTACACTTGGTGTCGGGCGCCCATCCAGCGGGTAACTTGGACCTCAGAGGGTCAAAACTCCACCCTCCGGGCACAACATCATTGCCACTCTCTGAGCATGGGTCTGTGACGAGCCGTGAAGCTCGGTTACATGTGTGTGGATCACTGATCGTGCCATCTGGCCTAATCACCTGCTCAGTCACCTTTCCCCCGACTCAGAGCACTCTGCCTCTGTCCTCTAATTACCTGCTAGCTGCTGGTGAGCGGGCTGTTCTTCTTCTGCAAAACTTCATCTCAGTGATTATTGCAGGGCTGCAGAATAAGTTGGAGAACTAGGTAAAAAGGCTTGCGTACCAAGGTTAAAGGGACACCATGCCCTCCTGCAGCGGGATAACGGGAGTTAAATACTCTGGGGGGGATGTACGTTAAAAACCAAAGCGGGGATTCCAGAGCTTGGCCAGGTCACTCTGAACTTTCACAGCCTCATTTGTATGATGGCGACCACCATGCACAGCGTTCCTTTTTCACGGGGGTGTTTTAAGCTTGGGTTGAGAACAAATTGAGATAATGTAGTGAAGGTGTTTGCTAGACTTTCCTGGTTACTGGAAAATAAAATGGCATTTTAAGAAGATTAATTAGGCTGTAACTTTGTGGGCAGATTCATTCATAGCTCTCAACTATGAGGCAGGGAATATTTAATGTGCCTTGAGATTATTAGTTGGGGCAATGGAATGAGAAAGTCAATAATATAGAGAAAATAAACCAAATGGAATGAACGTATCTTTCAAAAATAAATGGTTATACTCTAGGTGGATTATTAGCTTTTAATGTGAGTGGAAATGTCTTCAGTGAGACCAAGAAGAAGATGGGAAATATTAATCCTACAAGCCCCTGAAGTATTCCAAAGATCTTTCTTCCAAAACCAGATGGTGAATGAGTTAGACTCTGTGAATTATGGAATATTAAATTTTATAACCAAACCAAATTGATGTCTTATGGCTGGAACCAGTACATGACTGAGTCTACTGGGAGCAGCTTAGATTATCTCTACTATCGATTCATGAAGAAAGTTCTGGCAAATGGTCTCAAGCAAGGAATCTAGACTGGGATAGCATTTGACATACCAGATGTCCACCTTTTGGATGGTGAATTCACCTGTCTTTTTCTAAAAACTGCCTAATGGTCTATTAAACAAAGCAGACATTTTTATGTATAAATGGAGATGTCTTGTTTACCAAATTATATGAACTTCCGGAACACTCTGGTTTGGTGAGGACAAACACTGAACTTAGCTAGAAGTTTAGTCTTTTAGAGATATTTCATAAAAACTCATTGGGCCTTCTAGAGGTCAGTGAGGTATTTGAAAGAGAGAGAAACTGGCCCATGGCTACATGGGAAGGATGAAGACAAGAGATGAGCTCATCTACTGAAAATAAGAGATTTCCCTTGCTTGGGGGACACAGTAGGATCCTGGTATCTTAAAACCAAGATGCTAACTCTCTAAAAACTTAATTGGATTCAAGGTTTTGAAGATCGTACTTCCCCAATTTACCCAGCAATTCTATGCTCATCACTTAAGGCTTACGGAAAATGATACCTCCCGTGAGAAGCCCCTGGCACTCGGAGTAGCTCTGCTGTTCTCAAGTGCCCGCCGGACACACTGTCACACTGCCCTGCCTCACGCGCGCTGACTCCTGTGCAGAGTTACCTGCTCGGTGTCTGCCTCTCTCCACAGGAGAACGTGGGCCTCACAACAGGTCCTGCCTTTCTTCTCATTGCGTGACCCACAGGTGGGGTAAGTGAATTCGTGAAGCTTTTGAAATATTGAAGCCAACTAAAACTTGCTTACTGGTTTTCAGAGTTGTCTAGTATCTGAGTGAGCAACAAGAATCACTTTGGGGACCTAAGATTTAGCTCAGTGGTTCCAGCGCTTGCCTAGCAAACACAAGGTCCCTGGTTCAATCCTGGTAACCACATACAACAATAATGGGTGTGGTGATTCATGCCCACCAGCAATCAGTATCACACACCACAATGCCAGGTGTGGTGGGTCACACTTGTCATCCCAGAATTTGGGAGGCAGAGGCAGGAGGATTGCTGAGTTTGAGGCTCACCTGGGCTACATAGTGAGCTCAGGGACAGCCTGAACTACAAAGCAAGACCTTGTCTAAAAAAAAAAAAAAAAAGAATCACTTTGGAAGGCAAGCAGATGCAGGCTATATGTTAAAAAGGGAGGAGTTCTTGAGTCAAAGGGACCCAGTATTTATTCTGCAAAGACTTTGGATTTCACCCTTATGGTATGTCTCCATGTTTGCACTGTGTTGTCCTGATTCAGTCTCCTGGCAGTTTGGCTGCTGCAGTGGCCTCTGAAATGTTCTGCCTGCTCTGGGTCACTATCCACTCTGGGCCATTCTGTAATCTACCTCCAGATCCATTTTCTATTGTGTTCGAGAAGCAAAGCCATTATTCTGAGTCTCAAGTTCCCTCTTCCATGTTCTCAGTTCCCTGCCTTTTCCTTGTGGTCTCTGATTAAATATCTAGAGATTTCTTTAAGTTTGGTGAAAGTCATTTCACAATTAAAATTATGATTAGGCTTAGTTTTTGCCACAGGTCAGCTCTGGCACATCAAGACATAACTCTGTTTTCATGTCTGGTCATAGGCGAAACCTGAATTGTCCCTGACGCTGTGATGCTCCAGAGTTGAAGACATCCTGAGGGGGGACAAATTCCTAATCAACACAAGTTCCTCATGATCTAAGATCTTCATCTGCACAAGTTCCTTATTGTTCTAACATTATCAAGGCTGCCCCCCGAGTCATTTGTTACTGCATGGAATAAAGGTGTGTCATGCTCAGGTCTTTTGTCTTTGCTGCCCTGAGCAGCACTGATCAGGCCCCAAGCTGAGCTTCTTCTCTAAGTCTCATTTCTGCCCATGTATTAATCTGCCTTATGCTGCTGTGGTTTCACAGAAGACTGGGACTTACTGCAGGGGTTCTAGTAATGTCCCCTTCCCTGTTCCTTGCAGGGGAAGAGAAAATCCTAGTCATTCTTGCTTTCTACAGGACACTTAGCACTACTCAGCCTTGTAACAGGAGTGTATTAGTGAGTTCCCTATCACTGTGACAAAATATGTGAAATAATAAACTTAAAAAGAAGAAAAGTTTATTGTGACTCATGGTTCCAGGGGTTCAGTCTATGGTTACTGAGCTGGTCTCCACAGACCCACTTCAAGGTCATGCCCCTCAATTGGAAGACCTCACACGAGGGCTTATTTTTACAGTTTCCACCACTTCCCAATAGTATCATCCAGCCGGGAGCCAAAAAGAAGAGGCTCGATATGAGTCATGGAAAGAAGGCCCTTTTCTGAGTTCTTGTTTTGGTTTAGCTTGATTTTTAAGGCCAGGTAAGCAGAAAACATCCTTCAATAATATCAGTCATGATTGTTACTGAAGGAAGAAGTCTGTCTTCTATTTGAAAGGTTGGCTGGCTATATATGGATTGTGGTTTGGTTGGTAAAAGCAATTAGACTTAGCAATTTAGAGCAGTCTTCACTGGCTTATTGTTCTCAGAATTCTCAACCATAGGAGGTGAACAGGTGTGTGGTAGCATTTCCATTTCATTGCTGAGAAAACTGAGACCTAGAAAGGAGAAATTACATGAATTTCCACAGCCTCCTATGTGAGGGGACAGGGACTCAGGTCTTCAATTGCAGGGCGCTTGCTTGCTCCCCTCACTTCTATTGTCCGGCCCTCTCCCCAAGCCACAGGGGCTGAATGGTGCAGATGGACAAATTTGTTTTATGCTCTTTAGAGATATCCTTAGAAACTATAATTTCTACATGAGCTTTCATCCTTGTTGACAAAGACTGAAAATAAATGAACTAATCTTACCGTTTAAGAAGTTAGAATAGAGAAAAATGCAGGAAGGAGTAATTTGATTAGACAGTGATTTTTGACACTCTGTAAATGAAGTGAAAAGGGCCCCTTTCTGTGCTATGAGTAGGTCAGGCTTAGGAGTCCTTGTGTCAGTCTGATTCATGTTTCCTTACAGTGTGGAAGAAATGTGCCATGGGTGGGATGTGGTCTGTGTACCAACTTCGTGTTTTAGAAGCTTGGTCGGTGATGTTGAGCCTTGTAAGAAGTGAGGTTGATGGGAGGTCGCTGGGCCTTAGGGTACGACCCGTGGAAGGAATTAATACAAGTGCCACAGGGCTGGATTAGTTCCTTACTGTGGGGTGAGCTTGCCCGTTAGCTCTATTTGCTCCCTTGCTGCCTCCTTGGGCATGTGCCCTCTCTTTCTTCCATATACCCTGGCCATGCTGTGCCACACGAGCCTTCACCAGAGCCCCGTAGCACCACTGTGCTCGACTTCCAGAACCATTAGCTGAAATGTCTCTTTCCTTCATAAAGGAACTGATCTCAGATATTTTGTTGAACCAACAGAAAATGCACTAAACCAATGTGTTCCTAATGCAGGCGATAAAAGGAATTCAGATAT
>PVIC010058081.1:0-10652 GCA_004025085.1 Thryonomys swinderianus | reverse complement strand
GCGAAGCTGCCGCCCAGCGCGGGCGCGCGCTCCAGGTGCAGCCGGCCGGCGGCGTCGGCGCGGTAGCGCGCGTGGGCCCGGAAGAGCGCGCCCTTCTCGTCGCGCAGGGACGCGCGCAGCGTGACGGGCTGCTCGGGGGCCAGGCCGCGCACGGCGATGCGCAGCGGCTCGTCGCACAGGCTGCGGCCCGCGGGCTCCAGGCTCAGCGCGGCCTCCATGCCGGACCTCGGACGGCTAAGCCCGAGCCCCTCGAGTCCCCGCGCCCGCCGGTCTGGGATCCTTGGCGCAGGAAGCACCGAGCGGCGGGAGTCACTCGAGGTGTCTGGGAGTTTGAGAGCGGCTGCCCCGAGCGCGAGGTCTGAGGCGGAGGGAACCGGACTCTTGGCCGGGGCGGGGCGCTCTGAGGCTTTGGCCCTGGGGCTGAGCCTGGGCAGTGAGGATTCGCACTCTCCGTTCCCACTTGTGGGCGTGCTCTGCAAGTTGGTGATTGACCGGTGACACCAGAGTGAATGAGGTCAGTAGCAGCTTTTTAAAAGAAACATTTCAACTAAGTATAACTTTGTCCTGGGTGGTTTTTCTGGTGGTATGTGAGTACCAGATACCAAGTAATTTATAAAGAATAGGAATCCGTTTCTTACGGCTTTTTTTTCTTACAGTTTTATGGAAGCTAGGATGTCCCACTTGCTGGGGCCCACTTGCTGTGAGGCCCCTTCTTGCTGTATCATACCACAAAGAAATGACAGGAGAGCTTGCAAGAAAGACAAGGAGGGCTGGGGATGTAGCACAGTGGTAGAGCATCTCTACTAGGCAGGCTCTGGGTTCAGTCCTGGGGTAGGGTGGGGGGCAAACTCATTAGGAGGAGCCTACTACAGGGATAATTAATCCACTTCTGCCATAAGGTAATTACTCATAAATCCCACGTATATGGCCTCTCAACAATAGGGATTAAGTTTCGAACATAAAGAATTCAGAGAACATGTTCTAACTATAGCCAACTTACATATAAAAGGCCCAAATCCCATATGTATGGCTCTGTCAGTTTTCACAAGTCCAACATGCCGTACATCTATACATACATGCGTATCCATGAAGCAGATTGTTACCAGCAGGCCAGAAGCTGCTCCAAGAATTTCCCCCTCTCTATATGTACTTGTATTAGTCACTTTCACATTACCAAAACTAAGCACTAAAGATTTTTTTTTTTTTTGGTGGTACTAGGGATCAAACTCAGGTCTTTGTGCTTCCAAGGAAGGCACAGTACCACTTGAGCTAAATCCCTGGCCTCAGGGGATTTTCTTATAAAGAGAAAAATGTTCATTTAGCACATGGTTTTGGAGATTCCAGGACAAATTTGGCAGCTGATGTCTTTGGGTTGTTGGTGAGGGTACTAGAGGGCAATCACAAACCAGAAGGAAAAGAGCAACTAGGGTCTCATAATCCCCTTCTGGTGCATATTCCCAGTGACTCAAGGCCTTCCAGTAGACCACATCTCTCAAGTTTCTCCACCTCCCAGCATCACCACCTTGGGGACCAAGCCTTTAATACAATTGAGGACACTAACTATAGTCAAACCATGGGTGTGTACCCTGATTCCTACACTACAGGTGAGTTTGTTTTTAGACTTTATGGTAATGGATCCTGCATTGTGTTTCTGTAGTGCCTGACTTCTTTCACTCAGTACAGTACTGAATTTGTGAGAATCATCAGTGCCGATGGGTGTAATTTTAGATTATCATTGCTAAGGAGTATTCTGTTTGTGATCATAAAATAATTTTTCCATTGTACTGTTTTGTCCACAGCCTCGCCAATGTTTGTTACTGGCTAATTTTGAGATTGCAGCTACTCTTTGCGGAGTGACTTGAAATTTCAGTGCTGTTTTCATTTGTATCTCTCAAATGACCAGTGATCTTGAGCATTTCTTCATATGCTTCTTACCTGCTTTTACATACTCCTCTGAAAAGTGTCTGCTCATTTCAGATGTCCATTTTTGAATTGGGCCTTTAAATTTGGGAGGAGCAGATTTGCTAAACTCTTTATGTATTCTAGATAGTAGCCCTTTGTCTGAGAAACAGGTGGTAAAAATTTTTTCCCATATCGTTGGTTGTTTTTTTGCTCTGCTGTTGATTTCTTTTGCTGTGCAGAAGCTTTTTAATAGGATAAGATCCCATCTGTTGATTTCTTCTACCAGTTCTCATGCTATAGAGGTTTTGTTCATAAAGTTTTTCCCAAATGCAATATCTCCAGGAGTACTACCTAACCTGCTTGGCAGCAGATGTAGTTTCTGTTTTAAAGTTTAGATCTCTAATCCACTTTGATTTCAGTTTAGTACATGGTAAAAGAGATACATCTATGTGCTCGCTTTGGCAGCACATATACTAAAGAGATACATCTAGCTCCAGTCTTTGACACCTTAAATCCCAGCTTTTCAAGCACCATTTGCTTAAGACACAACTTTCTTCCACTGAGGGTGGTTGGCTTGAATGAAATGGCTTAATGTTTTTGGAGTTGTTTCTGTATCTTCTAATCTGTTCCACTGATCCTCAGGTTTGTTACTTTGCTAGTACCATGCAGTTCTTATCACAGTGGCTTTGTAGTATAGTTTCAAATTGGGGATCGTGATACCCCCTGCCATGTCCTTGTTTCCTAGAATTGCTTTTGCTATTCTAGGTCTTTTGTGGTTCCAGATGAATTTTTGGATGTAGTTCAGGCTGGTCCTGAGCTCACCATGGTGCCCAGGCAAGCCGCCGCGAACTCAGCAATCTGTGAAATATGCTGTTGGAATTTCAATTGGGATTGCATTGAATCTATATAGTGGTTGTGAAAGTATATTTAATAGCATAGCTGGATCTAAGATCATTAGCATTTATATGCACAAATAAACTTATTGAGAGAGAAATTGGAGAGTCAGTTCCTATCACAATAGAGTCAAAAAAAATGAAATATTTAGGAATCAGTCTAACAAAGGAGGTAAAAGACCTCTACTCTGAAAACTACAACACTGAAAAAGGAGATTGAGGAGGAAATAAGAAAATGGAAAGATATCCCTTGTTCATGGATAGGAAGAATCAAAGGTTAGTTTTGCCACATGTAAGATTTTTGATTAACATTTATTTGTTGGGCCGGAGGGTTAGCTCAGTGGTTCCGGCGCCTGCCTTGCAAGCGCAAGGACCTGAGTTCGATCCCCGGTTACCACATATAATGCTGGGCGTGGTGGTTCACGCCTGTAATCCCAGCACTCTGGAGGCAGAGACGGGAGGATTGCTGAGTTCGCGGCGGCTTGCCTGGGCACCATGGTGAGCTCAGGGCCAGCCTGAACTACAAAGCGAGACCCTGTCTCCAAAAAAGCAAAAAAAAAACATTTATTTGTCTTTTAGAACTTTGAAAATATCCACTAACTGCCTTCAGGTCCCCTGAGTTTCAATAAGAAACTTACTTAAAGTATTCTTGATGATCTCTTGTATGTAATTGAAGCTTTGGAAATTCTTCTAGCTTTTGAAAATCTGCTTTTGATGTGTTTCTGTATGATTTTCTTTGAGTTCCTATTACATGGAGTTCTTTTTTTCATCATGGATGTTTTTCCTCATACTCCTTTTCAAATCTAGAGAGGTTTTATTCATTATTTCTTAGGTTATTCTCTTTATATTTTCTCTTTCTTTTCTCCTGATACTGCTTACTATTTGTAAATTAGTATAGAACCCATGGATACAAAGCAACTGTGTGTGCTTTCCTTACACAGTAGGTAGTTATTTATTAATCAAGATATTTAGCAAATTATTATTAAACTCCAGTAAACTAGCAGGCACTTTCAATGTTGCTCACTTTTTCTCAGAAATGAAGCCTCTGTTGCCTATTGTGATACAGGGGAGCAAGGCCTAGCTCCCAACCTGAAATGTGAGTTTCTGTCCTCTAAAATTGAAGAATGAATTTTAGGAATGACAGAGGTTATAGTAGGAAATGAGAAAGAAAGCTTCTGCCTACAAGAGGTGGGTAATCCCAAATTGCTTCTTCTAGGGGAAATTTATAGACCAAAATCACAAGGTGGGATGGGCTCAAAATAGGGTTCTTCCATGGGCAGAAATTTAGCTCAGTGGTTCTAGCGCCTGTCTAGCAAGGGCAAGGTCCCTGGTTCGATCCCAGTAACCACATACAACAATACCAAGCATGGTAGTTTACACCACCACCATTACGGGCTTGATGCCTCAAGCCTGTAATCCCAGCACTTGGGAGGCAGAGGCAGGAAGATTGCTGAGTTTGAGTCTTGCCTGAGCTACATAGCGAGCTTAGGGCCAGCCTGAAATATAAAGCAAGACCCTGTCTCAAAACAAAATATATATATAGGGTTCTTCCAATAACCTTCAAGAATGTGGACAGGCCACAATCAACCAATGAGTAAAGTGGGAGCTTCCAATAAGATTTAAAAGAAGTGCGCAAACCATAGTTAACCAGTGGTTATTACAAGTACAGTTGTTTAAGCAATCTTGATTAGTTGGGGTCCAATGAGGAATCAAATCATATAGGATTTTTTGTGAGGAGACCTTTCTAGGAGAGCCAAAGTCCTGGCCCTCTACACAGGGAATTTGCAATCACTGCATTCCCTGGGAGGGGGTGGATCTGGATCTTGACCCTCCGTCCTAACAGGGAAATGAGGCCTGTTGGTCACTGCTATCTGGGAGTGTAGTTTTTCATTGATGGCATTGACCTTTGGTAAAGGTCTTCTTTCTTGCAAGCCTTTCAAGGGCTGGTCTTATCTTTCTGCCTACCACATGTCTAGCTAGCTTTTCTACCTATAATAATTGCATGATAGTAAGACAATCAACTTTTACATTTATTACAGAATCTTTACTCCCAAACTGATAAGATGTGCAATTTATTCAATCTTAAAAACTTATTCAGAAGCTCAAAAAACTGTTATGTTAGTTTTGCACAGTGGCAGTATCATAGCCAATGAAGTTTATCCAAGGTGCGATTATTGCTAATTGAAAACTGTTATGTTAAAAAAACTTAAGTAGTTATAAAAAAGAAAACATGCTGGGATTAATTGTCTACCTCGTTCTTTTTTTTTTTTTTTCTTTGAGACAGGGTCTCACTTTGTAGTTGAGGCTGGCCCTGAGCTCACTTATAGCTCAGGCAAGCCTCGAACTCAGCAATCCTCGTGCCTCTGCCTCCCGAGTGCTGAGATTACAGGTTTGAGCCATCAAGCCCAGCATTTGTGGTATGTGGAACTGATTGCCAGTGGGTGTGAGTCACCATGCCTGATATTGTTGCATATGGTTACCAGGGATTGAACCACGGACCTTGCGCTTGCTAGGCAGGCGTTGGGACCACTGAGCTAAATCTCTGGCCCTCTACTTGGTTCCTAAGTCTTGAGTGTATTAGTGGGGTATTAGGGTGCTATGAATTCTTTCCAGGAATCCTTTTACGTACTCTTGCTGTTCTGACAAAGAATTGGACAAGAAATGAAGTAGGCTTTATATTTATTAAAGGCAAGAAAAGAAGGGAGAATAAGAGCTCCAAAAAGGAGTATTCTGCAGAAAGACTTGGGCCAATTAAAGTAGAAAAGGAAATGCTTTGTGCATGCAGAGCAGGCCACTGAGAAAGAAAATAGACAGTGGTCATGAGGCCAATCAATGGCTGCTGGCTTTTATATCCCCATTTGATATCAGATCTAGGGGCCGGAGATGTAGCTCAGTGGTTCCAGTGCCTGCCTCTCAAACGCAAGGCCCTGAGTTCAATCGCAGCAACCACATACAATACTGGGCGTGGCGATCACACCCACCAGCCATCAATACCACATACCACAGTGCTGGGTGTGGTGGTTTACGCCTGTAATCCCAGCACTTGGGAGGCAGAGGCAGGAGGATTGCTGAGTTCCAGGCTTGCCTGGGCTCCATAGTGAGCTCGGGGCCAGCCTGAAATACAAAGCGAGACCCTGTCTCAAAAAAAAAAAAAAAAACCTGCTCAATCGTGTATCACATGAATTGAAGGTAGCATTTTCTGATTATTATCAGAGGCAGGGTTTTGGGAATGTCTTAGATCTTCATGACTGATAGGTCATGCCTACTTGTCCAGCCATTTTGCTATTCTGTAATCTCTTGCCACAACCTCAGGCTCCTGTTTATTTGGCCAATGCCTGGTCATCTTCATTCTACCTTTAGAGGGAGTAGGACTGAAGCTGTTACATCTCCTGTGAGGCTATAACATATGTTGATAAGAATAAAGACAAGAGACAAGACTCATACAGAACTGATCTTGGGGCTGATCATTGCTGCTCTGGGCAGCAAAGACAAGGAGCACAAAGACACCCAGTATTTTATTGATTATCAGGTAGGAAAATGAGCAGGCTATGCTTTGAAGACATATTATGGTCTGAAGTGTGTGGAAGCACCTGCCAGTGGCTGATAGGCAGACAGGGATGAAAAGGGAGAAGCATTGCTTATCTTCCTTGAAGAGATCAAAGGGTGCTGAGACTGAGTTGCAGTTAACCAGAGTCTACTACAGTTAGAGTCTGCTAATACTGGCAGAGGTATCTGCTACGTACCTTGAGCCCAATACCTCTATTACTGGGTAATTCCTTTAGAAATGGCTTACCAATTAAATGTATTTCAGGTCCTTCTTGGCTCTAACAAATAATTAAACAAAACAAGCCAAAAACAGTGCCAAAAGTTTATTTGAAGAGCAGTGAATCAGTAAAGAGGAAGCTGGCTCTGCAGAACAAACTTGAGTTAAACAGAAGTGGAAAAGAGAAAAAGAGCAAAAATAAAAGCACACCCTGAGTCCAGGAGTCAGGCTACCGCAGAGAGCCACACAATAGGTACCTCATCACATCTACATCCTTGTGTGTCATCAACATCTCACGGGAGCCAACAGAAAGTTCGACACACCGGAACATGAGAGTTAGCTGGTGCTGACCTGGGATCTCCCAATTTACAGGTCCCGCTAATCCCAAACCAGCTTTGCTACATCCTCCCTTCTATCTCACCTCTCAAACTGCCTGCTATCTTCTACCTAACTTGTCTTTAAGAGTAAGAAAATAATGTCCTTATCCTTGAACTTCGCTAAAATGCTCTTCTGATGATCACGTCAAAAACTCAAAAGACAGGGGACCAGAGATTTAGCTCAGTGGTTCCGGCGCCTGCCTCGCAAGCGCAGGGTCTTGAGTTCGATCCCGGTAACCACATAGAATGCTGGGCGTGGTGATCACACCCACCAGCAATCAATACCACATACCACGGTGCCGGGCGTGGTAGCTCACGCACTCGGGAGGCAGAGACAGGCGGATTGCTGAGTTCGAGGCTTGCCTGGGCACCATAGTGAGCACAGGGCCAGCCTGAACTACAAAGCGAGACCCTGTCTCGAAAAAAAAAACTTAAAAGACACAAAAAATTGATAAGTCCCTGACAGACAAGTCCTCACTGTGAGCACACTAGCCTTTTCAAGCTTCTTTCTCTATGCCAGGGCTCTCTCTCACTGGCTGGCCTCTGGCGCACCCAGGGGAGGTGATCCAAGGGTGCTGGCTCCACTCCCACCCTCCTGATTCCTTAGATCTGTGCCACAATTTCTGCCAAGTGCCCTGGAGATGCTGCTGGTTCAATTGCCTGAACCACTGTTGCAAGCAGCCAATCTGAAACCAGAATGTGTACACAGGTCACCAGGGTGGCATGTCACTATTCAGAGTCCAACTTGAGAATCTTCTAAACAATTTCCGAGAATGTTGCTGTTACTGCAGAAATTTGCAGAGGTATGATAGGAAAAGTCAGCAGTGCTTTTTCAGTGATCACTGAGCTTCCAGGGCATCCAGGAGAATTTAGGAGAGGACAGAACAGGGTCAGAGACACCACATCTGTGCAGTGCCACAGGCAGATGGGACCTGTGTGGGCAGCTTTTGTCATACCTGGGGTCAGGAACAGAACCATCTGGGCTGGCAGGGCCACACCATGAGTGACATGAAGTGATGCCCAGGGGCCAGCAGCTTTCCACTGTCAGATTTGTATCAGTCCAGCACCTCCACCTCCACCTCCACAATTACCAGGTAACTCCTAAAACTGGCTCCACAAACTGGGTTTTGGGCTTGCCTCTGCCTCTGAAGTTGGATTCCATATTCTTATCTTGAACAAAGACTTGAGCAAAACAACCAAAAAGCAGTGGCAGAGTTTATCAGAAAGGGTAAAAGTGAAGAGTGAGGGAGAAACTGGCTCTGTAGAGCAAACGTGGGCTGAGTAAAAGGAAAAGGTAAGATAAAAGTACGCCCTGGAGGATGCAGCGCAGGCTGTCCTGAGGAACGCGTGAGAGCAAGCTCTTCTTGGCATCTGTGTCCTTTCATGCAGTCCAAGTCTCAAGGGTCCTAAGAGGCTGTGCTGCTTTTCCAGGCCTTCGGCTGAGCTCCGGTCTGGCCCCTTCTATTGAAAACCTGATGAAGTTCTCAGGAGAAGTCTATGTGCAGGGCTCTAGGAACAGTAGTATCTACATGTCCAGGATCTTATAATTAACAGGCCACACCTACCTACTACCCTTGCCTGTGCCATGCCCTAATCTGTCTCAGCACCAAAAAGGGCATCTGCAAGCTCCACTTCAACAAGGGCCAAAGAGGATTGTTAGGCTGCATGGTCCATAGCAGCCCTGTGGTGTGGAGGCTGGGGAAGCTGCTGCCCAACACTGGCATGTGCTCAAGGTCCACTCAGTTGGTAGAGTCTGTGCAGTAGTGTGTGTGGGCCCAGAAGAATGCACCCTTCCTATGTCACAGGGACAGGTACAGTGTGATGGGTTGCTAGGTGACCAGGCCACACACAGTAATGTGGACCAGCTTGTCAGAGAGGCAGTGGCACAAGGGCTCCAGAGAGCTTGAGAATCAGTAGGGTCTTCTTGTTGAACACTGAGCTTGAGGCCAAGTACGGGTCAGTTGTGGCCCACCACTCACAGTTTAGTATACAAACCCCTCTTCCCATGCTGTGGTGTGAGGATCTATCAAGATACACTTTTATCAAATAAACTATACTTTTTGTGACCCTAAAACTCTTTGCTTCTTTGTTCATTCCCCTAGCCCCTTCCTTCTTTGGCAGTAGGTACATATCTAGTTTCAAGAGGCAGAGAGTTTTAATCAATCCTACTGCCTCCGCCCCCTAAATATTTGGAACTCTAGGTATGAAGTCCTCTTCCTGACTTCTAAATTCTTTTGATTCTTACAGCAACAGTTTATATAGATATCCTTCCTTTTCCTAATGGCTTTGTTTCCTCCCATATCTCACTTTAATTCATCTGCTATTCATTTTTATGTTGTGAAATAGGGATTTTAATAAATAGCCAATAGAATGAATCTCCCCAATAATGTATACTACTATTTATATCACATTCTGTGCTTTCATATATTCATATATCTGTTTAATGTATGTACTCTCTTCTGTTGACCTATTTGTCCATTCCTCTATTAACACATTAATACAATTTGATTCCTGGTAATGCAGTGTCTTACTGATTATCTCTTCCAACCTGCTTCTGGGTTGAAGTTGCATAAATGCCAAACCTTTTTTCTTTTTGCTTCTAGACACACTCCCATGTACACAGATATACTTTTTTTTAGTATCATACTCTATCCATTCTTCAGCTTCTTTCATACACTAACACATCACAGATGTAGTCTCCCACATCAGTGCAAACAGATTCACCCATTTTTAACAGTTGGAGAAAATATTATGGGCATGTAATAATTCTCTAACTGATGGGCATTTAGGTTGTCTCTCTTTTTCATGTTGACAAAGTACTGCTGCAGAGTAGGCTTGTGGAATGTGTAGAGGAGTCCTGGAGGTGGCACTGCCATATCACAGGGCATGTCATGGTTATTCAAATGAATGACTTGCAGGAGCTCTCTTGGTCCACAGGATGTGGGTTACCCCAATGACAGGACCTCAGGTCAGGGGATGGGTCTGTGCAGTGAGGGGAGAATGAGGATGACCTAATTGCAGTGAGAAGGCAAGAAAAAAAAAGGAGTGTAGAAAATCATACAATGATGGTGACCCAAGGAATTAACCATTCAAGAGCCCCCAGAAAACAGTGAAATTTAAAAATATGTCCCAACTGGGATATTGGGTTTTTAGACAGGAAAATGGAAGGATACATAGCTGTCCATGAGAAGGTTTAGTAAAGATATCATTGGCGAGAACTTTCATTGTACACCCTTTTGTACTGCTCAAGTCTGGCTTCTTACTACATAAATATGTAATCATAGTATTTTAAGGTTGTTTACCAAAGAACCACTTTCCAGTTTCACAGTGTCTGTTCCATAAGGAGAGCAGTGTCAGGTACAGAGAACATGGCAAAAGGAAATGTACCAGAAATAAATATCGTTACCCTTGGAGACTTTCCCTAAACTTCCTCCTAGCAGCGCTTCAGTAATTTGAGGGCACCCAAATCTTTCTGTGAGCACATGATAGGTCTGGCCCCTTTCTCCAGGCTAGGCCTCTCACACCTAAACTGGCTTCAGGTGCACCCAGGGAAGGTGGTTCAACTCAGGTCGCTGGTTCTGCTGCCACCCGCCCTGTTGTGGCAAAAGGAAGTTGAAAGTACTTGAGAGACTCAGAACTCGAGTAAAGAAAAGAAGTTTATTCGCTAGTGAAGGTCAGCCATGAGGGAAATGAGTCCCACTCAGCTTGACTGATCCC
>PVIC010058080.1:0-10484 GCA_004025085.1 Thryonomys swinderianus | reverse complement strand
GTTCGATCCCCGGTTACCACATATAATGCTGGGCGTGGTGGCTCACGCCTGTAATCCCAGCACTCGGGAGGCAGAGACGGGAGGATTGCTGAGTTCGCGGCGGTTTGCCTGGGCACCATAGTGAGCTCAGGGCCAGCCTGAACTACAAAGTGAGACCCTGTCTCCAAAAAGCAAAAAAAAAAAAAAAAAAAAAAAAAATTACTCAGAAACAGTAAGAAGGACCTGCTAGCCCACACAGCTGCGTGAATTTGGCTTCATGATGAAGAACAGAAGCAGGTGTGGGACTGGGGCTCCGGGGACACGGGCCCCAAGCCTGCGAGACTGAACATGGATTGTCACTGCTCAGCACCATTTCCCTCAGTGAATCACCAGGAACTGGGGGACAGCAGGGTACACCACAGTGGGAATTTTTCAGTTCCTTGCATTGCTGGGGATGAAAGTCCCTGCCCCCCCCCCCCCCGCATGCTATGTGGGTGCTTGGCATGGTCTCTACCCCATTGGCAAATGCCCTTGATGTCCTGGGATCTGTGGGCCCTGGTTCTATCCCCAGGCCACAAAGGAGAAAAGAGGAGTGTACTGTAACACTATGTTAAATTTTGTCTATTTTACCACCAAAACTTTTTTTAAGAAGTATAAATGAAGGGCCATTGTATGCTGCTCCAAAAAGGCAGAATACCTGGCAAGACCTACCCTCCAAAAGAAAAGAGTGCAGAGATACAGTGGGGAGATGAAGCTGGAGCAGGCTGAGAGGGAACAGTCCACACCTAGAGACAGCAGTGAAGGCCCACTCTGAGGTCCTGTGTGACAAGGATAACTGTCCCAGCTTGGAGAACAACAGGTCCAGTGTGGCCGAGGCCAGGTGCCCATGGGAGCTCTGAGGACCCAGAGGGGCTGTGTCCTTGCTCCGTCCGTTGGGACCCACCTCCCCGAGCCTCCTGCATCTCGGGGCAATATGAGGCCTGAGTAAGGAGGGACCAGGCCTGGTGGAGGCTAGGTGAGCAGGGCAACATGCCTAACCCACTTCCTTGCCCTGCAGTCCTCATCACCGGGGGCATTGTGGCCACCGCTGGACACTTTGCCCAGTGGTACTTCGGTGCCTATTCCATGTATCCTTCTCTGGAGACCCAGGGCTGGGTGGGGACCACAGATCCACTTGGTAGCAGCAGACACCAGGCCGCGTGCTTGGGGCAGGAGGTGGTGTTAGTGCCGGGTGGACACTGTACCCTCCCTGGCTTGCTGGCTTGGTGGCCAGGCCTGTGGAGCCGCGAAGCAGCCCTGCTGTGTGTCCTCAGGTAGCAGCTGCACCTTTCAGTTCCCACCTGCACTGGGGTGCTTGGTCCTTAACCAGGGCTGTAGTGTGGCAGGCGTGTTCGTGTGCCTGCTGGAGTACCCGCGAGGCAAGAGGAGGAAGGGCTCCACCATGGAGCGCTGGTGAGTGGGCTGTGGAGGGCTGGGGTGGGTGCTGGGAGCTGTGTGGAGCCAGGCTGACCCCTGTCTCCTCATCCCACAGTGGACAGAAGTACATGGCAGCCGTGGTGAAGCTGTTTGGGCCCCTGACCAGGAACTACTACATCCGGGCTGCGGTGCACCTGCTGTGAGCTGGGGGCGGGGTAGGGAGGGAGAGACAGACAGGAAAGGCACCCCACGTCGAATAGCGGGTACTCAGCCCAGCAACACTGCCAGGCTGCAGCGGGGCCGTGGTTCCAACCTCCTTGTGCAGTATTGTCTCTTGCCAGGGTCCCTTGGGTCCCCTGCAGTCCCTCAGGGCACCCTTGGGTGGCCTGGTGGTCACTGGAAGGGCACTGTGGAAGGCTGTCTCACTCCTGGCTTTCTGCTGACATAGCACTCAGGGTCCGGGAGCCAGGGTGCTAGCCAGGCAGATGGCAGTATGAGCTGGCTGGCCCTCGGGCTGCGGTCTTGGGACCCATGTAGTCTGTCCTATCTTGGTTCTGTGGCTCGGGGCTCAGCACTCACCCCTGATGGTGCCTGTGCCTGTCCTTTCAAGGCTCTCGGTGCCCGCGGGCTTCCTGCTGGCCACCATCCTGGGAACCGTGTGCCTGGCCATTGCGAGCGTCATCTACCTGCTGGTAAGTCGCATTCTCATGCTCTGCCCCTCAGGTGTTCCTGGCCCTGTCCTCAGCCTTTGTGGATAGTGCTGAAGGAGGTGTCAATTGGGAGCTCTGTGTGTGCCAAGGGGGTATGTCTGCACCTGCTCCTGTCATATGGGTGGCAATCGTCAAAGTTGCAGCTGGCTGTCCCGATGCCATGGCCTATAGAGGCCAAGTGAAAGGAGGCTCAGAGAGGTGATGCTGGCCTGGTCACAGCAGCCCCAGGGACCCAGCCGGTGTTCAGGTCCGCTTCCAGAACCTTTCTCATTGAAAGCTCTCTGCTCTAGGATGAGGATGAGTCAGGAGGAGCTCACCAATATAGTGACATCCCTGGGTGAACTTTATGCAGTGCTGGGGATTGAACCCAAGACCTTCACACTGAGCTCCATCCCTACCCTTTGTTTTATTTTATCTTGAGACAAGACTTGCTGAGTGACTAAGCTACCTACCAGGCTGGAGTTGAACATGCAAATCCTCCTGCCTCAGCCTCCCAGAATGCTGGGATTCCAGGCAAACCCAAGTGACCTCTGTAGGGAGCCCTGCTTGGTCCAGGCTCTTAGGGAGTGCCATGCCCCACTGTCATGGGCACGGCTCCTTCTTGTTCCTTCTCCTCAGAGCTGAGCCACCTACCTTGAGGTGCCTTCTCTGCCCTTGCTGTGGGGTTGCGTGTACCAAGTGTGTCTAAGTTCTCAGTCCTCCCTGTCGCCTGCACCCTGCCTGGCTGTACCGCTGTGTTTCCCATGCAGCCACACTCAGCTATACAAAGGCGGGTGAGGACTTCCAGGTTAGACTCAGGGTGGGGTTGGGGCCAGCTCTGTGCCACTGGTCTAATAACAGTGTGGCACACTGGTGCCTCTCTCCTGCCCTGCACCCTGCCTTCCCTGCTCTGACTGCACTGCTGGTGGTGACCTGTGCCTCCCTAGCCTGACCTGGGCACTCTCTTATTTTGTGCCAGTGCCCCCTCACTGGGTTCCACCTGCCTCGTGCTAGGGCAGGAAGCCCTGAGGTTGCTGTTTGGCTCCTCTGTCGGTATGGGATTCCCTTGACTTCCTCACTGTGACAGGCTGCTAGCTTCACTGGTAAAGCCCTTCATGAACACTAGGATGATCTGTCTGTTCATCTGCTCATTTGCTTGTCTGTGTTTTTCATGCAATCCTCCTGCCCAGGGTCATATAGCTGCTTCCTGCATTCTCTTCTGCCAACTCCAGCCCTCAGGTGCAGATAGGGGTGGGTGGGACCACAGAGGTTCCCTTTGCTTTTCTGGTTTGTAAAGCTGCTGCTGTGACAGGTACTTCTCCTACCAAATAGCTGTGGACACCAACTTAGGGTATATTCCAGCTGGTGCCCTGCATTTGTGGGGGATTCAGGATCTGAACCCCTGGGCCCTAATGGGCCCAGCAGGTGTCACTTCTGCCCTGCCTCAGCCTTCTGGAGCAGGCTGGGAGCCGCTGTGGGTTTCCAGATTTTCACCAGGAAACAGCCTCAAGGAGCCCAAGGCTGTGCCCTGCTTTCCCCAGGGGGGCCCTGGCCGAATGGCTGTGTCTAGCAGGCCTCAGGTCCTGGCTGTGTGGCCTCAGGTTGGCTGGTTGACTGTTCTGAGCCTGCCTGTCACTCACCAATTCGGACCTGTGTCCACCCCAGGGCCCCTGGTGGGATGGGCAGCTGGCAGCAGGGTGTTCCCTCTATCCCCAGGCAGCTGTTCGTGGTGAGCAGTGGCTGCCTATTGAACCCAAGCCCAAGGAGCGGCCCCAAGTGGAAGATATCAAGCAGCCACCCAGCAACCCCCCACCCCGGCCCCCAGCCGAAGCCCGCAAGAAGCCCAGTGAGGAGGAGGCATCAGTGGGTGGTGGCCCTCAGGTCAACCCCATTCTGGTGACTGATGAGGTGGTGTGAACCTGGCCTGGCACCTGCCTGCAGCTCTGCCACCATCTGCCAGATGGCCGCCAGAGGGTGGCTGTGGCTGCAACAATAAACACAATGAAGGCTTGTGTGTGCGTGCGTGCATGTGTGTGTGTGTATACAGGGTCTTGCCAAGTTCTAAAATGGCACAGTTTCCACCTGTGTTCCATGCAGTGTAGTATGTGGACTTGGCTTGACCCATGAAACCTAGAGAGGATGTGAAGGGGTTCCTGGGCTGCAGCAGGGTCCCTGGCATCTCCTCCTGGCCCTCTAGCTGCCCAGATCACATTGTTGGTGTCTTTGGGTGTCAGCATGCTGGTGCTGAGATGTGCATGCACGCACACACACTCTCACTCTCTCTGTCTCACACACACACACACACACACACACACACCCCTGGCCACACTCTCACTCTCTCTGTCACACACACACACACACACACACCCCTGGCCATCTCCAGCCAGCCAGGGGTCACTCATCTCTGCCCTACACCAGTCTCCTAAGCAGAGTATGAACCAAAGCCCACCCCTCTGCTGCCTACAGAGCTCCAGGTCCAGACCCTTCTGCATAGCCGCCTCTGCCCGGCCCTGGCTCAGCCCACACAGGCCAGCATGGTCTCAGGGCCTGGCATGACTCTTGCTGCTCCTGGCAGCCACCAGGGTAGCAAGTTCCCATCTGGTTTGCCCTGCCTGCTCAGTGCCCCGTGCTAGATGTGTCCTTCAAAGGCCATCTCCTTCAGGACGCCCTTTGGAGACCTCTGCACTCAGAGCTCAGGACCACTCCCTGAAGCCCCCTGCCACGCATGCGCACACTGGGTGCCCAGCTGTGCAGGAGGCCTGGGTTGGGGAGGGAGGGCCTCAGCTGCCTCAGAGGGCCATGCCAGTGGGAAGCTCTTGCCCCACAAGTGGGCACAGGCCCTGGGCCAGCAGGAGGCATTGTGGCTGCTGCTGCCTCTCCTAGGGCATGGGGCTCACCTTGTGTGAAGGGTTGAGGCTGCAGCTGAGCCCCAGGTGATACTCACATCTATACTTAGCTGGTCATTCAGGCACCTGTGCAGCCCTCGGGCAGCTGCTGGGTGGCCCTGGGGATGGGAGGAGAGGGGCAGGCATGGGTTGTCTTTTATTTATGTATTTTTGTTTTCTTGAGACAGAGTCTCACTTATCTAGTTCAGGCTGGCTTTGAATTCACAGTAAACCTCCTGTATCAGCCTCCCAAGTGCTGGAATTAGAGGTGTGTACCACCAGGCCCAGCCCTGGGTCTTGCCTTTTAATAGCATAAATAAAGACAGATTCCACTCCCACCATGGCTGAGAAGGGGAGGTGGAGCCCCTGGCCCCGGAGTCCAGGTAGAGGCACCAGCAGCAATTTTAAAATGCTTGAGAGTTTCTTGAAGCCCCTGTCTCTTGGCAAGAGGGTAAACTGAGGCTGGAGAGCTATTAGAAATGAGCCCTCAGGCATGGGAGATGTTCCAGATGGCATGGGGATTACACAGACAGTCCACAGTGAGGGTTTTCCAGGATAAATAACAATAAATAGACATAAATAGGAGGCGCTTTAGGCCTGTCTGTCCAGCAGTCTGGCCGGCATCACTGGGCCGACTTGGGCAGGACACAGGTGCAGCCCACAGGCACGCGGATGAACTCTGTGTGGAAAGTGAAGGCCCCAGGTGTGGGGGCGCCCATGCCACGGCGGGAGCAGGGGCGGCGGCGCAACACGAGCAGGCTCTGGTGCAGGGGCACAGAGTTGAGAGCGGCTGTCTCCTGGCCTGTCCTGGTGTTGATGCAGCCACGGCACAGACACTCGGCAATGGCCAACTTCTGTGGGTAGCGGTCCTCATCTGTGTCCACACTGCGGGATGGGATGTGGCAGAGCAGTGAGGTTGAGGCTGTACCCTGCCTGCCCAGAGACCCAGGGCTGCTGCTCCTCCTCCCTCCCTGCTGGGTGCCCTGGGGGCCCTCCAGGAGCCCCACAAAGGCTGGGAAGAGCTGGGCAGCTCTGTCTGCAGTCTGCAGAGCCCAGAGGCTGGAGAAGGCCTGGCCTTCAGCACCAGTGCAGGCTCAGACTCAGGCTCACCGGTATCTCCAGGGCGAGATAGAGCGTTCGCGGGTGTCGGCTTCCTGCAGCTGCTCCAGCCTCATTGTGGGGCACCGTGTCTCGGCCAGGGGCCCCTGGTTTGGCCTCGTCGCCCTGGCTGCCTCCAGACTGGGCACCAGGGCCACAGGCAGGGCCTGCTCCCATCTGGCACTCCGAGCCAGCAGGTGTGGGGGCACCTGGCTGTGGGGCAGCTCCTCAGGCGAGTAGCAGCGTGGGGTCCCATGGGGGTGTGGCAACCCCCAGAGCAGGGGGCCTTGGTGGGCCAAGCTTTCAGGCAGCCAGGCCAGAAGCAGGATGCCAGGAAGGAGCTGGGGACAGGAGAGGGCATGGTCAGGAATGCTAGGAGGGGTTTCACTTTCATTCTCAGGAGAAAGGTGGGTCTTGTCCTCCCTCTGCAGACAGGGAAACTGAGGCATCCCCAGGGAGTCTGGCCAACATCAGGCCCCAGGCCAGAGTGGGCTGACTTCCTCTCCCAGACCCCTTCCCAGCACCCCCATTCTGGGGCTGAGAGGTTCAAACCCAGGCTCAATGGCACTGTCAGGCGGGGACCAGTGGCACTGGGCTCACCATCATGTTGGCAGTGCTGGCAGCAGCAGGCAAGGCTCACAGCAACTCTAGCAACACCACAGTCGTACACCTGGCAGAGGCCCTGACCACACGCTCTTTATACCTGGGGCCACACCTGGGAAACTCCAACTTCCTCCGGGGAGGCCTGCACCTGCACTTCCTCCTTCTGTTCCATGCAGTCTGAGCAGCGTGGACCACACCCGGTCACCCAGCCTGCCCCAGGGACACTCCCAGCATGGCCAGGTCCTCCCTGGGGGCTCTTGGGCAGTCATCTGTCTCAGGATGGCCTCCGCCCTCCAGTGTGCACGAACCCAGCTGGACAGGGCACAGCCCTGCTCTGCTCAGGTAGGGACATGGAAGGCAGTGTCTACCCGAGTTTGCTGAGCAGCCTGGAGGTGCTGTGCCCCAGACTGCAGTGAAATGCTGGGGTTAGGAAGCAGCATCTGAGCTGCCACCCCTTCAGGAGCAGCTGTGTGCCACCTGAGAGTTCCCCTGGCAGAGGACCGCCAGGTGGTATCACTGCCTGAGTGCTGCCCCCATCTCCCATCCTCTTCTCCCCAGAGCACTGTCTGTCTGAAAGTGGATGCAGGGGATACACTGGGTGACACTTGGAGATACCATGAGTGCAGGTTGCTGCTGCCTACAGTCACCACCCAGCCACCCCTCTGCTTGAATACCTCCCATGATGGGGAGCTCAACACCTGATGGGGTGGCTTAGAATGACAAAAATGCCTTTGGGTGTGATTTGAGGTATGGACACAGCTGGCTCCAGTCTCGGAGGGAGAAACTCCTTGGACTTCCTTGGCTTCCAGTCCTGACCAGACTTGGTTCCTGCTGGCTTTACTCTTTATGATGTGGTCTTCAGCTGGCCCTCTGTGTCCCATCCCTTGTCTTTGGGGACATGCATCACTGCATCAGGGCTCACCCCATTCCTATCAGGGCCAGGCCCTGGGATCAGGCATGGCTGGGTATACAGGTGCAGGGACCCGGGACAGGGCTCTGGGCACAGGCAGCCAGCCTCTGCCCCACTGTGGTCACCCTGGGTGGCTCCGCCTCTTGCAGGGCACTGGGGTCTAGGTCCCAGCCCTGCATCCTAGAGCCTGCGCTGGCAGAGAGGGAATGAAGGGTGAAGAACAAGCAGTGCTGTCTGAGAATCAGTGGCTTCAGGGCACTGGGCATCAACCCATGCTGGGTCCTTGCAGGGCCCTCACCACCCTCTTTACTCTTGTTCATCTCTTGCAAGGGGAACTGCCCAGGGGGAAGGGCCTCAGGCTGCCATGGGTGAGACAGGTCCATCTGAGTTGAGATAGACCAATGTTGCCTCCCTTGGGTGGGCAGAACCCATGCTTATGACAGAGATACAGACAGAGACACAGAGACAGATGACAGAGAATCATGGCCACCTAGCAGCAGTTACAGCCCATACTATGGGTCCTGAGGGTACCTGGGAAGTTCCTGACAGCAGACCACACAGACAGCAGACAAAGGTATAGCGCCGTACAGCCCCCACCCTTTTGGACACCTGCCCCAGCGCAGGATAGGCAGATCCCAAAATGCCAGGCACTGCTGCCACCAGGGCCTCAACCTCCTATGAGTAGGCCCTGGGCCAGGGCTGGTGGCAGGGGTGGCCTGATATGGAGCAGGGCGCCTGGTGCTGGGCCTAAGGCATGTACTGTAGGCTAACAGGCATAGTCCTAGAAAGGTGCTGCCAGGGTAGGCTTGGCTATGCCCTCATGACTAGTGCAGACAAACCTCAGGACATTCCCTGGGATACAGTGGAGCTCAAGGTGACACGAGAAGCCGGTGTGTGGCCTGTGACGGGGACACTTACGGTACCAACCATGCGGTCTCCCAGCTCCCCACCCCAGGACCATCACTGCAGGTGCATGGTGCCTGGCCAGAAGCGAAACTGCCACTGTACACAGGCCCACATGCCTCAGACCTCAGTGCAACTTGGCTGGTCACCTGCTCTGCCCTGCCTGGCCCAGAGGAAGAATGCAAGTGCCAGCCCACCCTGTGGTGGGAAACAGGCACAGTGCTCCCTGGGGCTGGGGTGCAGATAGATGAGAGATGTGAGCCTGCCCATCATACACATTGTGTCACCAGTGCTGGGAAACTGCTTATCAAAATATTTTATTTTAGGAGATCCCTCAGAAAAAGACCCCCCATATTAGGTGCCCCGACGATACCCTTGGCCTTTTTTTTTGGTCTTTTCTATATTCTTTTCCTTTTTAAATCAACTAAAACAATTTGATCTTCAAATAAAAGGAAAAGTTTCCCAATCAGACTGTAGTCAAGAATGCATGTGGAGCCGCTGCCCGGTGGGAGGCGGGAGGCGGGAGGCTGCAGCAGTTCCTGTGCGCTGGTTGCTGTGGCCTGAGGACAGCGTGGTGGGTCTTCACCCGGATCCCTTGTGGGCCACGCAGAGCAGAGCCTCGCGGGACTCAGGCCCTGGGAGGGCTGCTTTCATCTCAGGAGGCTGGGACCCAGCATTATCTTCATTTCCTATGTGGCTTCTTTTCCAGCTGAGAAACTTTTTTTTTTCTTTTTTAATTTTTAAAAAGAATCACAGCCAAAATAAGACATTAACTGCAAAATCCGAAGTGGCTGCGCTTACCCTACTGTAAAAACGCATCAGTCTGCTACACCTTCCCAGGGATTTTGGCGCGCTTTCGTGCAATGGCGTCCTCCACAGCCTTGAGCTGCTTAAGGAGCTCCTCCCGCCGCGACAGCGTGCTGGCCTTCCCGGCCTTGGTGCCTGTGGTCACACTGTCTGCAGCTTTGCCAGGCACACTGGTCACCTTGCTGGAGCTCTTGGACTGGGGTGACAGCTGGCGCTTCCTGCAAGGGAGGGCATGAGCAGTGGGTACCTGGCCACTGCTTGCTCTGGGTGGACTGGGCTGCTTCACCCTCTGAGGCCACCTAGACCTCCCCATGGCTTGTGCCCTTGGGGAGGCTGGGCTGTATCCGGACACCAGGGGAGCTGCTGAGGAACAACGAGGCTGGTGGGGAAGGTGCCTCCCTGGTGGCCTTCCCTCCCTCTAAGGCTCTCAGAGCAGCCTGTGGGAGGAACCATGGTCTGGTCATGGGCTCCTGGCAGGGCAGGTTTGGTGTCTGAGACCAGGGAGAGGTGGGGCCTGCTTGGCAGGGACTCACCTGTCTGCTGGGGCTGCAGGGCCCTTGGAGTTCTGGCCCCTCTGCCGCTCTGGCTTTGGGGAGCCCGGTCTCCCGCCTGACTTCCGGTCCCGGGAGCCTGGGAACAGTGCAGAATGAGATTACTGCCAGCAACCTGGGGCAAGCAAGAGGACAGGACCCCACACCACGAGTGTAGTGTACGTGTCAAGGCGGTTCAACAGCCCTACATCCCTAATTTTTTCCCCCATTTTGAGATAGGGTCTCCCTGTGGAGTTTAGGCTGGCCTTGAAGTCATGGTGATGGCTCTGCCTCAGCCTCCCATGCATTAAGATCACAGGCATGCACCACCACCCCCACACCTGGCCTCACTGGTTTTGGAACAGGTTGTTTTAACATAAAATGTGGTATCATGGGCTGGAGGGTTAGCTCAGTGGTTCCGGTGCCTGCCTCGCAAGTGTATGGACCTGAGTTTGATCCCCGGTAACCACATATAATGCTGGGCGTGGAGAACACACCCACCAACAATCAACACTGCATACCACAATGCTGGTGGCTCACGCCTATAATCCCAGCCCTCGGGAGGCAGAGACAGGAAGATTGCTGAGTTTGTGGCAGCTTGCCTGGGCACCATAGTGAGCTCAGGGCCAGCCTGAACTACAACATGAGACCCTGTCTCAAAAAG
>PVIC010058079.1:0-10484 GCA_004025085.1 Thryonomys swinderianus | reverse complement strand
TTGCCTGGGCACCATAGTGAGCTCAGGGCCAGCCTGAACTACAAAGCAAGACCCTGTCTCCAAAAAGCAAAAAAAAAAAAAAAACTCCTAGCTTGGGCTCAGTGGTTCCGGTGCCTGCCGCGCAAGGTCCTAAATTCGATCCCCCCCACCACCCTGTAACCACATATAATGCTGGGCGTGGAGACACGCCCACCAACAATCAACACCGCATACCACAATGCTGGGCGTTGTGGCTCACGCCTGTAATCCCAGCACTCGGGAGCCAGAGACAAGAGGATTGCTGAGTTTGCGGTGGCTTGCCTGGGCTTCATAGTGAGCTCAGGGCCAGCCTGAACTACAAAGCAAGACCCTGTCTCCAAAAAAAAAAAAAAAAAACTCTTAGCTTGTTACTGTGACACAGACAGGAGATAGAAACCACTTACTCAGTTGCTTTATTCAAATCATTTTTGTCCTTGGAATGGCCCCTTTTCTTCTTTTGCCATATCAATCAAAGGGCTAAATTTTTTTCCAGAAGGAACGGAATGAACTTCAAGATTCACCTTCCCAAAATCATCCCTGAATCATTATCATAAAAAATATCTCCATTAAATTTTGATTGTATGATAGAAGATAAAAATAATATTTAAATGTATGAGCCAGGCACAGCTAAAGGAAATAGGGAAGAGGAAGGAACCTAAGCTGTGGAGTCAAAATGTGCAACAAAATGGTCCTCTGCAAACTACCAGCAGCATGACCTGGAACACAACACCCTAATCTCTGAGCCTTCATCTCTTCATCTTTTAAACAGGCATTAAAATCCCTGTAGATATTCCTTTTATTAGAAACAGTCCAAGAGAGAGCAGAAATATAGACTAAAAGCAAACAAGAGGAACAGCACAGGAACAGGAATAACCAAAAACAGGCAAAATGATGCGGGACAGTGCTAATAAAGATGGAAAATCTAGGTGGAGGAGAAGAGTGCAGGGACTAAATGTCTGTCATTAGAAGTAAAGTCAATCATATTTCCTTTGGGAAAAGCCAAAGCAGCCTTATGCATCCAGACAGGCAAAGACAACAGTTTCTGTCCAAAATAAAGCAGGTAGGTTTGGCATATGTTAGGAAGTGACCTGAAAAGGGTAGGAAAAGGCAACAACTTACCCTTACAAGTGACAACAGATGGTCCAGCTTGGATGTTTAGTTACAAACCATGTAACCAGTTACATAATATTCAGGGCATATTTTGGTAGCAATAATTTTCAGCTCGCTAGCACATATTTCCCCAACTATACAACAATGCCATGTGCACTGCTGCACCCATTCTGGACTCAGGGTGAAAGACAGATGACCCAGATTTGGGAAACCAGAAGATCCCACCTCCAGGAATGCTACTGAAGACATTTCATAACCAGCACAGCAAGAATACCATTTGTCATGAGGGACCCCTGGCACAAATAACCACACTGTCTACAATGAATTCCAGTCACCCACTTTGTGCATAGGATGAGTCCAGCAGTGGATGCCAGACAGAAGAGGGCTAATCAGATCAACCTCTGAGAATAAAAAGTGCACCTTGGAGAAAAAGCCAAGGATATCTGAGATATGATATCTAAGAAAAGAGAGCAGAATGAAATCAGAGTGCAAGAATGAGATGAGCAGAGAGAAAAAACCCTGGTAAAGGTATGTGCTGATTTTCAAATACCTAGCCTTACAGTACCTTTAATTCTGTGGTCTACACCATCCTTCCCAGTTTCCTGAGCTAATTAACTGCTTTTTAAGTTTTTCAAATTGAGTTTGTCACATACAATCAAGGTTTCTAACAAAAACTCCTCTGCTCACAGTGGCAATCCTTTGCTGTGCACAGAGGATCATATACCAAATTAATCAGAGTAGAAAGACAGGGAACCATAAAAGGGAAGAGAAAACAAGTAACCCTGAATCTGGTGACTCATTTTTAGATGTAAAAACTTCCACCCTCAACTCAGCCAGTGGTGATAGTTAACTTCAAACAAGCATCTGCTGAAAACTGTGCTTGGAAGGCCCCAGGGTACCCCTCCTAGGCACAGCAACCCTGCCCCGTGCTAAGCCCTCCTGAGCATCAGGTGTTCGGTTTGCTTCAGGTTAACATGCACCTTCTCCTGTATTGAAAAATCACTGGCCCCAGATTTACTCTAGCAAATAAATCTGTCCATGGCAATCTATTACTACGATCTTAGCATATCTAGAAATGGAATCTCTGAGCTCTACATACTGTATACACCCAATGAATGCTCATGCCAGTAAAAGGTGGACACACTGCTATTCATAGTGCTCCTCTCTAACCTGACCAGGCAGGACAGTTCCCTCAGTCTTATGGGGGGGTTTCCTCACAGATACACAGGTAGCCAAATAGCACTGGCTAGTAATACAAATCTCTTGTAGCCAAACCTGAAATGATCAAAACCTAAGGGTTTGTCAGATACATATCTGGAAGACTTTAATTATGATCAGTCAGAAGATCATCTGAGGCTATAAAAGCCTCAGGAGGTTCTTTGAATGTAAGAAAAATCTCTGAAGTACAAATACTCAAACAGCCAGAATTCAGCAAAACTCTGTACAGAGATTGCCTTTACTTAATCTCACATGAAAATTTAGCTGGAAGAGTTAGATGACCCTCATCAGACATCACTGGGTTTACAGTACTTGTGGCTTATAGGGCTATATGCACAAAGGGCCTCCAGCAAGACAGGAATATGTAAGATGGATATTTCATCAAAAGACAGGATAGTGAAAACAGGTACAGAATAAGAGGCCAAATATCACATCTACCATTTTCTGGGTCACAGGAATGTTTGATCATATTCTACCATGATCCCCTCACCTGGGAAGCTTTTGCTCCATTTCAAATAAACAGGACTTATTCATTTTCCATCCACAAGCAAAAATTGTAAGCATTCAATAAACATTAGCTAAGACAGACATTGGCCACATATTGTGCTAAGCACTTGCATGCACTGAGTAAATCAACACTTCTAAAAGCCTGACACTGTGTTTAAATACTTAGTAAGAACTTAGTAAATGTTAGCTATCATCACCACCATTTCTAATTCTCACAGCACTTCTATTTGTTTTAGCTGTTTTATAGACATGAATTGGTGATGTAAGACTCAGAAAGACAAAGGTCACAGGTTCTCCCTAATGTGCCAAACCAAACAAAACATGACAAGAAAATAGAAGGGAGAATATATGAGACAGAGGAAGGGAATAAGGGCAAGAAATAGAGTGTAAGGATGAGTAATAGGAAATAGAAATATGATCAAAATACATCATACACATGGAAGCCCCCCAAATGAAACTTACAAAACTAGGGGGAGTGTGAGATGGTACGATAAGAAAGAAAAGAAAGTATATTATGTGCATGTACAAATCTATCATATGAAGCCCATTAATTTGTACAACAAATAAGCACTACTTTAAAAATCAGAAAAAAATCATTTTAAAAATAGCTGTCAGCCTTGTTTGACCACATGATTTATGGTATTTTCCTTTCTGAGTAAATACAGACCACATAGGCTAGAAGACCATTGTAACTCATTTTAATATCAGCAATAACAATGAATCAATGGGAATCTTTAAGAGTTTCACCCCAATTCTTCCCTGTTCATCTAAGACTTACCAGCATAATTAATATTCATTAGCCCCTACAAGACAGTGCATTACGATAGTTTGATCACTATAAACGTTAACTCTGTCTTATTTCATGTGATTAGAAAAGCAATTTAATGGGAGAGGAATACAGAAGAATGGGCGTATAAAAGTATATCTATACAATTAATTTTATAATAAAAACATGAAGAGTAATCAAAAAACAATTTGGAAGCTTGGAGAGACTGAGTTACATACAAAGTTACCCAGTGGGAAAAGAAGCCAAGATTCTAAATCAAACAACCTGGCCCAGGAGCCCTTACCTGTTACTTCCTCTCTATAGCTCAAAAAGCAGTTTCAAAAAACCACAGAACAGCCTCTTACCACTAGTTTTCTTTTTAAGTACACGCATGCCATACATAATTCTATATTCCTTTTATATGGTACTGTAACTGCATAATCCTGACTTCCTTCCCTATCCCTTCTTCCATGGATTACCAAATGTTACCCTGTATTAATCACCAGAGGGCTTATAAAAACACAAATTTCTGGGCCCAATCCCTACAGTTTCTGATTCAGGAGATATAAAATGGAGGATGAGAATATGCATTTCCAGTGAGCTCTCTAGAAGTAACTACACTGCTGGTATAGGCTCCACACTTGAAAAATCTACTCCCCTGTTCTAGTCCTAAATTCATGGTATTTATTAGTCATCAGAATTGTAAAGTTCCTCCAAGAAATACTTTTACATTTCTTTAAGGGTAAAGATTTAGTTACACAATATCCCTCTCTCTCTCTTTACCATAGGTTCTAATTTCCTTGACTATTTATTTTATTCATTCCACACAGAATTGCTGAACTCATTCTATGTGGCACCATCGGCCCTGGAAATACAGCCACAGACCCTACAGAATTGATTTCCAACCTGGAGAGCACACAGCAGATATTAACCAAAGGAATACAAAAAAAAACACATTAAACTTCAAATTAAACGAGTGCTGTGGGGGGAAAAAAAACATACTGGGATTCTTTTTTTTTCTTTTTTTTTTTTCTTTTTTTTTTTTTTTGTGAGACAGGATCTCACTTTATAGTTCAGGATGGCCCAGAACTCACTATATAGTCCAGACTAGCTTCAAACTCACAGCAAACCTCCTGCCTCTGCCTCCCAAGTACTGGGATCACAGGCATGATCCACCACACCTGGCACTGTGATATATGCTATCAGGAACTGAACTTGGAACCCTGTGCTTGCCAGGCAGACACTGGAACCACTGAGCTAAATCCCTGGCCCTATACTGGGATTCTTTAAAAGAAAATCACTAACAAGATTGAAGTAGATATCTTCTGGCTTCTGTATATACAGTACACATTCTTTCTTATTCCTGTACACCATACAGTCCCACCCTACTTTGGGGAAATGACCTCAAATACAGCCATCACTCTCCACTCTGCTAACCCAGACCTACTCAGACCAGGACAGAGAGACATGAAATGGTCTCTAGCCATGCCTCCATCTTCTTCTGGCACATAGTAGAAGTCAATGTTCAGTCAGAGAGAGATAAAAATAATGTAAATCACTGAGCAAAGAGATGGAAGGAACAGAAAACAGCCAGAGTGCAGCAGGCAATGCTTTGAAACCTTGGGCAGCTCCTTCCTTGTGCTCACTGATTCAGAAAATAAGGAATTCCTTACTCTGTTAGTTTTCTTTATTTCACTGAAGATAATCATGATAAATACAGGAGCTTAACTGACATTTAAGAATGAGGCTTTTCTGAAAAAAGTAGTGATTAGATTGAGACCTAAAGAATGAGTATAAATAGCCAGAGAAGAGTTGAAGACTATAGTTTCAATAGGAAAAAACAGTATACAAAGGCCCTGACATGGCCCTATAAGAGCTAACTGCTTGGATGGCATAAGGGGCCAGTGTGGTGGAAGAGGAGTGCACTGTGCAGACTAGAAGGCCTTTCTAAATCATTTTTTAAAATTTTTATTTTTATTGGTACACTGTATATACACACCATGATCACACTCAATCTAACTCATTTTTAATAATCAGCCATAAGAATGAATGTATAGTTATGATTTAAAAGTTAAAATGCACCTTAATTTTCCTTGACACCTGTTTTAACTCAGAACACAATTATCCACACATCATGCCACTCTACTGCATCTCCTTCATCTTCTTCTATACACACTTCCTGGCACAGTCAACTGACACTTGGTCCACATCTCCTCTAATAGCAGATGGTGAGTTACAGAAAATTCAGGCTCACACTGCCATTCCAATAACTGAGTTAGAGAGAGGGGCTCCCATAAGGCCAATTAGCACCATGTCCAGCGGCTGTGGTCTGATCTGCCCTCCCCTTTACACAGCTCTGCTTCACTGCCTACCTAGATCGCATCTAAGGAGAAGATGCTAGAAGTGTGGATACTGAGATATTCAAACACCTACTGAATGTCCCCTAAGTAAAGGGTAGTGTTCTTTCCAAGCTTCTAAGTCCTAAGGAAATATACAGTAAGTCTTTTAAAACATGAAATATCAATATCAATTATTTTAAGTGAACAACTTTAGTAGTAGAAGTAGCATTAGCAGTGATAACAGTTGCCTCTTATAGCCATCTCTAAATGTCCAGTATAAAAAGGCACCCTGACACCCTTATCTCATAAATCTGTGCGGTTGATGTTACCTCTTTTTTTTCCAAATATGAACATAGAATTCGAGGCTCAAATTGATGTTATTATGACTAAAGATGGCCAGCAAGAAAAAGAAAGACATGAGAGTCAAACCTGAATACTAAAGTGTGCGTCCATAACCACTGCGTAGAGTGAACTTAATCATCAAGAAACTCTGCTGACTGATGTACACAATAATCTAGATCAAGACAACAGCAAGCTTCCAGGAATATAAACTTCAAGTGAAATAAAACAAGTACAGGATATAGAAAGACAGAAGTAAAATGCCAAACACATACCATGTGGCAAGTTTTCACTGGCTGCTCATACCTGAGGGTTCAAGAGAACCTCTATTTCTTTCATTTTTTAAATATTTTGTAGGTACATTTTATTGATACATTATATATACACCACAACTACACTCCACATTGAGAATTTGTACCAGTACATGACACAACTTAATTCTCATTTTCCCCCTCCCCTACTCACCCTACCTCCTCCCACCCCTATATATACAAGTATTGTTTCCTTTTTTTAACCATCAATTTTTTTTCTTTCTTCATTACTTACCCCTAAACCCCATTACCCTTTGAATATTTACTATTTCACAATATCAGTCATAAATTCTAGAACACATTTATAACTTCAGCTTCTCATAACAGAGAAAATATGTGATATTAACACACCTGTGATCTATTTATTTCACTTATGAGTATGTTCTGAATGTACATCCATTTGAGTATAAATGTTTCAATCTTATCATCCTTTATGGCAGAATAATACACTGTTTTATTAAAAGACACCACCTTCTTTATCCAGTCTAGAGGTGATGGGCATTTGGGTTGTTTCCAAAATTTAGCTATCAAAAATTGAGCTGCTATAAACATGGGCACACATATGTTACTGTGACGTGAATCTTGTAATTCTTTTGTGTATATCCCCAGCAGGGGAACAGCAGATTCAAATGGAAACTCTAATCCTAGTTTTTGGAGGAATTTCCACATTAATCTCCATAATGGTTGTACTAGTCTACATTTCCACCAACAATGAAGGGTTCCTTTTTCTCCACAACCTCCCCAGCATTTCTTGGCTTCCTTTCATTTTTTATGGTTGTAACCTAGCTATTCAATGTCTGTAATATGCTAGCATCTGACCACATATGTTTCACTCCTGTGAAATTTTCTGGAAAGGCTTTGACAATTTTCATAAATATCCAAAGCAACAAAAGTCAAGAAAAACAGCCACTACAAACTATCTTAGCTATGTCATTTCCCCTAACAGTTTTGGCTATATTCCTTACCAACTGAGTAATTTAGTGCAAAGTGTGTAACCTCTCTGAGCCTCAATTCTTTCATCTACAAAATCATCTTCCTGATGGAGTTGCTGTGAAGGTTATATAAAATAATTCATACATAGTATTTAGCATATGGTATAGTTTCTGACACAAAATAAACATTTAATAAATTTCATCGATTTTGGTCATATATTATTATTCTAATCTGCTCCAAGAACACAAGATGTCTGAAAATCAGAATTTCACATAGATAAATTTAAAAATATTAATTAGAATTAAAGAAACTTTATTTCAGATTAGAGGTTCTTTCTCTCTTTTCTACTTACAACACTTCTGATACAAAAATGCATTGTGTTTTTCCACATATCAACCAATTCTCCCACTCTCCACATACCAACGAGCTGTCCCACAATTCAATCCAATTCTGATACCAATTAACCCAAAATAGGAGCAGACTCCACAGGGGTAGGAGTTGGGTCCCACATGTCTTTCCTCTTTTCAGATCTCAATCACAACTACCAGATAAGCAGACTGCCTACACATTCTGTTTGAGATAATTAATTCACAAAAAGGAAAAATTTATTTGGGTTCAGAGTGTGGGGGTTTCGGTCCATGACCAGCTGGATCTAGAGCTTTGGGACTGTAACAGCACATCATGGAAGTACCTCATGGAATAGGAAGCCTGTTCACCTCATGGCCAAGAACAAAAAAGAAAGAAAGCAGAGTCATATAGTCCCCTTTCCAGGCACACGTCCTGTGAAGGGAAGATCTCCCATTAGGCCTCTCCTTTTAAAGACTCTACCACCTCTCTGAAGCCTCAAGCTAGAGACATAAACATCTCAAATCCAAAGAATGGTAAATAAAAGTCCCAAAGATCCCACCCATTTTTCGTTTCAATAATTTGTAAAAGGATCAGTAAACAAAGAAGTGATTCACTTACATTTACTTACTATATTTTCCAAAGATTAAAACTCAGAAATATACTCCAAGCAGATGGACAATCTAGAAGAAATGGATAGATTCCTAGACACATATGAATTTCCAAAGCTGAATGAAAAGGATATTAAAATGTTAAACAACCCAATATGTATCTGGAAAATTAAAAATGTAATAAAAAACTTACCAACAAAGAAAAGCCCTGGTCCTGATGGCTTCACTGCTGAATTCTACAAAACTTTTAAAGCAGAGTTCATACCAGTACCTCTCAATCTCTTTATTGAAATCAAAAGGGAAGCGGTACTCCCCAAATCATTCCTTGAAGCAACCATCACCTTGATTCCAAAGGCAGGGAAAGATCCCACCAAAAAAGAAAACTACAGGCCAATCTTTCTAAGGAACATTGATGCAAAAATCCTTAATAAGATACTTGCAAACAGAATACAGAGAGTTATCAAGAAAATCATACACCCTGATCAAGTCGGATTTCTCCCAGGGATGCAAGGCTGGTTCAACATACATAAATCAATCAATGTAATACACTATATTCACAGACTCAAGGACAAAAATCATATGATTATCTCAATAGACGCAGAAAAAGCATTTGACAAAATACAACACCCATTTATGATCAAAACCCTACAGAGAATCAGAATCAATGGGCTTTATCTCAATTTAATATAAGCTATTTATGAGAAACCAACAGCCAGCATCACACTCAATGGGCAAAAACTGAAACCCTTTACACTAAGGTCAGGAATGAGACAAGGATGCCCATTGTCATCACTCTTGTTTACTATACTACTGGAAACATTAGCCATAGTAATCAGGCAGGACAAAGATATAAAAGGAATAAAGATAGGAAAGGAAGAAGTTAAACTGTCATTATTTGCTGATGATATGATACTCTATCTAGAAGATCCTAAAAACTCAACCAAAAGACTGCTAGACTTAATTATCAAATTTGTTGCTGGATACAGGGTCAGTGCTCAAAAATCAACAGCCTTTGTCTACACAAACAACAGACTCACTGAAAAAGAAATTGGGGAGTCAATCCCTTTCACAGTAGCACCCAGAAAAATGAAATATCTAGGAATCAACCTAACAAAGGAAGTGAAAGACCTCTACTCTGAAAACTATAGGACTCTGAAAACTGAGATAGAAAAAGAAACCAGAAAGTGGAAAGATATCCCTTGTTCCTGGGTAGGGAGAACCAACATCGTCAAAATGGCTATACTCCCACAACTACTATACAGATTCAATGCAATTCCAATTGAAATTCCAATGGTATACTTCACAGAGCTAGAGAAAGTAATACAAAAATTCATCTAGAAACACAAGAAACCTAGATAGCAAAAGCAATTCTAAGCAACCATGACATGGCAGGGGGTATTACAATCCCCAATTTAAAACTCTACTATAAAGCTGCTGTGATAAAAACTGCATGGTACTGGCAAAGTAACAGACCCGAGGACCAGTGGAATAGATTAGAATACCCAGAAATAATTCCGGATACACTAAGCCACCTTATCTTTGACAAAGGAGCCAAACATGCTCAATGGAGGAAAGACAGCCTCTTTAACAAATGGTGCTGGAAAAACTGGGCTTTAACCTGCCAAAAGCTAAAGCTAGACCTATCTCTTTCACCATGCACAAAACTAAACTCACAATGGATACAAGACTTAAATATTAAAACAGAAACAATAAGCCTGCTGAAAACAGGTTAGGTAAAACTCTTGGAGACATTGGCTTAGAGAGAGACTTTATGAATAAAACCTCTATAGCACAAGAACTAGCAGAAAGAATCAACAAATGGGATCTCATCCTACCGAAAAGCTTCTGCACAGCAAAAGAAGTCGCTGGCACTGCTAAAAAAACAACCAACAACATGGGAAAAAATCTTTACTAGCTGTTTATCAGACAAAGGGCTATTATTGACAATATATAAAGAACTCAAACAGATCAGCCTCCCCAAGTTTAA
>PVIC010058078.1:0-10484 GCA_004025085.1 Thryonomys swinderianus | reverse complement strand
TTTTTTTTTTTTTTTTTTGCTTTTTGGGGACAGGGTCTCGCTTTGTAGTTCAGGCTGGCCCTGAGCTCACTATGGTGCCCAGGCAAGCCGCCGCGAACTCAGCAATCCTCCTGTCTCTGCCTCCCGAGTGCTGGGATGACAGGCGTGAGCCACCACATCCGGCATTGTGGTATTCGGTGTTGATTGTTGGTGGGCGTGTCTCCACACCCAACATTATATGTGGTTACCGGGGATCGAACTCAGGTCCTTGCGCTTGTGAGGCAGGCGCTGGAACCACTGAGCTAACCCTCCGGCCCCTTCAGTTGAGTTTTTAAAAATTATTTTTGCCGGGCGTGGTGGCTCACACCTGTTATCCCAGCACTTGGGAGGCAGAGGCAGGAGGATTGCTGAGTTCGAGGCTTGCCTGGGCTACATAGTGAGCTCAGGGCCAGCCTGAACTACAAAGCAAGACCCTGTCTCCAAAAAAAAAAAAAAAAAAAAAAATATATATATATATATATATATTTTAAATATGTTGGTCCCTTTTAGGTATACAATATGATGCTGTTCATCACTAAGATCTTGTACCTGTTTGTGACATTTTCAGTTGAGTTTTTAAAAATATAATTTCAGCCAGGCATGTGGCTCACACCTATGATCCCAGCACTTGGGATGCAGAGACAGGAGGATTGCTGAGTTTGAGGCTTGCCTGGGCTACATAGTGAGCTCAGGGACAGAAAAATAAATAAATTTTAAAAATTAAAAAAAAAATATATATATAATTTCAGGTTGTAATCTTATATTTCACATTGAGAACCACCCTTATAGTTTTTGCCAGAATTTTAAAAATATGTGTACCAGTGATTACTTAGAAAACAAACTAATTTTAGATTAAAATTTCATTCAATTTGAAGTTCATTTTCTATGTTAAAGATTAAACAAAAGTGTTAGTTCATCTTTATTGGCCTTTGTGTTCCTATTCTGCTTTGCTGTTAACAAGGGGCAGCTATTAAGGATGTTCAGAGTATTTCAGTTTGTGAATGTTCACATCCATTATTTCATTTATTTAATGTGGCTTTTCCCAGACATATAAATGCACATTAAAACTGTTCTCAAGGGCCGGAGGGTTAGCTCAGTGGTTCCGGCGCCTGCCTCGCAAGCGTAAGGACCTGAGTTCGATCCCCGGTTACCACATATAATGTTGGGCGTGGTGGCTCACGCCTGTCATCCCAGCACTCGGGAGGCAGAGACGGGACGATTGCTGAGTTCGCGGCGGCTTGCCTGGGTACCATAGTGAGCTCAGGGCCAGCCTGAACTACAAAGCGAGACCCTGTCTCCAAAAAGAAAAAAAAAAAAAAAAAAAAAAAAACAAACAAACCTGTTCTCAATTTAATTTTGCCCCCCTATTCTACTTACAGAAACAGAAAGTGAAAATGAGTTTCGTCCTTTGGATGAAAGGATAGATGAATTTCATCCCAAAGCAACAAGAACTCTCTTTATTGGCAACCTTGAAAAAACCACAACTTATCATGACCTTCGGAACATCTTCCAGCGCTTTGGAGAAATTGTGGTATGTTGCTTTGAAAATGATATTCGATCTTTGTCATAAGGCATAAACTACAGTACAGATCGTGTTTGACAAGATGATATTTAATAGTGTCATGAATATGTTTTCTCATTTGCTCTGTGCATTTTTAACTCCTGTTAAAAAGTGATCCATGGGCCGGAGGGTTAGCTCACTGGTTCCAGCGCCTGCCTTGCAAGTGCAAGGTCCTGAGTTCGATCCCTGGAAACCATATACAATGCTGGGCGTGGAGATTCACGCCCACCAGCAATCAATACCACATACCACAGTGCCAGGCCTGGTGGCTCACGCCTGTCATCCCAGCACTCTGGAGGCAGAGGCAGGAGGGTTGCTGAGTTCAAGGCTTGCCTGGGCTACATAGTGAGCTCAGAGCCAGCCTGAACTACAAAGCGAGACCTTGTCTCAAAAAAAAAAAAAAGGTGCTCCAAGCTGGGTGCAGTGGTACATGCTTATAGTCCCAGCTACCTGGGAGGCTGAGGGGAGATCATTTGAGTCCAGCAGTTTGAGACCAGCCAGGGCAATGTAGTGAGATCCTGTCCTGAAATCAAAAGGATGATCCAGAGAAGCTCACTGGGCACTGTTCACGTAAAAGCTTATAGGATGTATATTTTTCTTAATCATTTTCTTTATTTTTCTTTGTCCATTGGGTTCTTTTTTTGAGGCAGCCTTGCTGTATAGTTCAGGCTGGCCTTGAATTCACTGTGTAGCCTAGGCTGAGCTCATATTTGCAGCAGTCCTCCTGCTTTAGCCTCCTACATGCCAAAATTATAGATGTGTACCACCATGATTAGCCTCTGTTGCTTTTTGAGACAGGATCTCTCACAGTGTATTCCAGGCTGGCTTTGAATTTAACCACGTACCCCATACTGGCCTTGGATTTGAGTTGGTCCTCTTGGCTCACCTTCCCAAGTACTGGGTTGATTTTTGGTTTGCCTTTTTTTTTTTTTTTTTTTTCCTGAGACAAGATCTCACTTTTGTATTTCAGGCTGGGCCTGAGCTCTCCATGTATTCCAGGTCAGCCTCGAACTCATAGCAATCCTGCCTCTGCCTCCTGAGTTTTGGGATTATAGGCATTGTGGTATGCGGTTCTGGCATTTCGGTATGTGGTACTGTGGATTGAATTTGGGACCTTGTGCTTGCTAGACAGATGCTGGAACCACTGAGCTAAATTTCCAGCCCTGGGTTCTGTTTTTTTTTCTTTTTTTCCTTTTGGAGATAAGGTCTTGCTTTGTAGTTCAGGCTGGCCCTGAGCTCACTATGTAGCCCAGGCAAGCCTCGCACTCAGCAATCCTCCTGCCTCTGCCTCCCAAGTGCTGGGATGACAGGCATGAGCCACCACGCCCGGCACTGTGGTATGTGGTATTGATTGTTGGTGGGCGTGAGTGTCCATGCCCAGCATTGTATGTGGTTACCGGGGATGGAACTCAGGACCTTGTGCTTGTGAGGCAGGTGCTGGAACCACTGAGCTAACCCTTTGGCCCCCTGGGTTCTGTTTTTTACCATCTGTAGTCCCATGGGTTAAAAGGAAAATCTGAAAGAGGAAAAGATTTGTGAAATGGAGGAGCAAATTACTGTGTGGTTATTAGGTGATACCAGATATCTTGGGGATTATTAGAATGTGGATATTATGTGTTGGAAATTGAATTTTATTTTAAAGTTTTGATTAAAATTAGCTAGTTGTGGTGGTACATGTCTGTAATCCTGGCACTGCAGAGGCTGAGACCAGAGGACTGTCTCAAGTTGGAGGCCAGCCTGGTGTACATAGTGAGGCCTTGTCTCAAAAACAACACAACAAAAGAAATAAACCAAATTAATAAATAAAATTATAATTATAATAACTTTATATTATGTAAGTCATTGCTAGGGATACAAGAATTTTTCTATTTCCTGCGATTTAAAGTTCAAATCAGTTTATGTTGAAGGGGTAGTTTAGTCACTGCTTTAAACTCTACACTATTTGATTGTATGCTTAAAAAGATAAGGAAGTTACTTCTGTTTTTGCAAGTCTCTTCTTTATTAGTAACAGTGAAAAAACTGTTGTAATGTATTTGGCCTCTGGAGAGTAGGAAAGTTTTGGTGAGAACGCTGTTAGTCTTTCAGAGGTATGTGTGTATCCATGCATCTGTCCTTTCTTCCCCTATCCTCCCAGCCCTTTTTTGTATATATATTTATTTTGGGACAATGTCTTGTTATGTCACCATGTTGTCGAGTCTGAGCTTGAATTTAGAATTCACTTGCCTTGCCCCGATCCCTGTACTGCTGGGATGACCCCAGGTATGCACCATGATACCTGGCTGTGTACATTGTTGCTCTCAGCAAAAGATTTATTTATTTTTTTTAATTTATTTTTTATTTTTTGGAGACAGGGTCTCGCCTTGCAGTTCAGGCTGGCCCTGAGCTCACTATGTAGCCCAGGCAAGCCTCGAACTCAGCAATCCTCCTGTCTCTGCCTCCCGAGTGCTGGGATGACTGGTGTGAGCCACCACGCCTGGCATAGGTTTTCTTTTGTTTTTAATGACATAATCTAACATAATCTATTTTTTGAATAAAACCTTGAGAGCAAGAGATACATTTGGTTGGTAGAAAAACTATGTATTTAGAGAAGTATGCCAGCAAAGTATTCATCTTTTTTTTTCCTGTTTTGATTTTTTAAATTCTTTTGATTTTATGACAGTGATGCATATTGATTGAAACTCTACTGCCTACCTAGGCAGGTGATGCAGAGCTCATGTATTTATCTGGACTCCAGTTTTTTGTCCTAGAATTTTATATACATATTATTTAATTTGTAGTTTTATATTCACAAGTCTCTAAATTGATTAAACTTTCAAACATCCTTTTATTCGAATTCTGGAGCAGAGTTAAAAGGTAGAGTTGGGCACATGGATATAGTCATGAGTTTTGCTGAAAAGAGAGTGATTATTATGTTAATAAGGCGGTTACATCTGTAGTCTGTTCGAAGGCCATAATCTCATTGTGCTACCAACTGCTGACAAACGCTTTTCTTCCCTATCTCCATCCTATCCTTCCTTTTTCCCTCTTTCTCTTGCTCTTTTTCTCCCTCCTCACCTTGTCTCTTTTATTCATTTAAGAAAGTCTTGCTATAGTTATGGAGGCTGTGCTCAAATTTCTGGGTTTAATTGGTCCTTCTGCCAGCCTTTGTAGTGCTGGGGCGAGAGGCATATGCTACCATGCCTGGTGCTGTTTTACAATTTTAATGACACACAATCTTTTGGAAAAATGATCTGCTGCTTATTGAGAACAAGTTATACTACAGCTAGAACAACCTACTTAGTGAGTTGGTCCCTAGTATTCTTTGGAGGTCATTTCTCTTATATAAAATTATCCTGATTTTTGTTTTGTGATGCTGGGAATTGAACCCATGACCTTCACACTGAAATATGTTCAAAGCTCTTTATATTATTATTTATTTATTGTTATTATGACTTTAAAAAATACGGTATTGGAGAACAAACCTTGTGCTTGGCAAGCAGGCACACTGCCGCTGAGCTATATCCCGGCCCTATTATTATTACTATTTTTTTGGTTTTTTGAGGATGTGGTCTCAGTTGCTAGGTTGACCTGCCTGGGCTGGAACTTGCAATCCTCCTCAGCCTCCCAGACTGCTGGGATTATAGGGATGTACTACCAAGCCAGGCTGATCCTAGGTTTTATATTCTGTGTAACAGTGAAAATTAGTTCCTCTTTACCACTACTGTGAAGAATATATGGTCTAGACCGTTTTTCATAATCCATTGAGCAGTTCAATACTTGTCTTGCTGATTTTTGAGTGTTGATATTGGCTTTTGTATTACTGTTAAGTCTCATATTTACAGATTTATTCTGCATTTTATAACAGGTCATTATTGCTTAAATATAAACTCTGCCATCTGTTGCGTTTCTCTGGACCACTTTGATGTCTGTATCAGACATTTTCAGCTCTTCTTTCCAGGAGCTAGGACAAGAGCTTCAAGTGCATTCCAAGGAGAAAGGGTGTTCTTTGTAGTGTGTCTGATTTAGGGACGGTCTTCCAGCTCAGTGTCTACAAAAGTAGTTCAGGTGTTTGTGTGTCCATTCATTCTGCATGTGAGAGACTGTTACCGTGTCATCATCAGTCACCAACCTTGGTCCAGATGGACATACTGGCATATCTGGGGTGTGCATGCCTGTGTGTGTACATGGTGTGTGTCTGTGCCTGTCTTCTAGCTGAAGATTGCATGCTTTAAATCATTTTTACCATATTGGAATAATAGAGGACGCCAGAGGGAATTATAAGGATGCCACAACATAGACTACTTTTCCATTATCATTATTATTTTTAAAAATACTAGTATTATGCATTTTAAATGTTGAGTTGCAGTACAGCAGCAGCCCTTCTGCAAAAAGCTTCACATGGCATGGATTTCATATTCTGTGACCATAAGTGTTGTGTAAATCAATTTTAAACCACTGATTCACAGTTACATTACAGTGTACACTTTTAACTAAGAAAGTGACTGTTGGGAATTTTTTAAAAAGAAATACTCTGTGTGGACTTGGCTAATTCTGTCTTGTTTTGTTGTTGTTTGAATATTACTACGTGGTATTTTTTGGCTTTTTCAGGACATTGATATTAAGAAAGTAAATGGAGTCCCTCAATATGCATTCTTGCAATACTGTGATATTGCCAGTGTTTGTAAAGCCATTAAGAAGATGGATGGGGAATACCTTGGCAATAATCGCCTCAAGGTAAAGGAATTATCACAGACTATTGTGCTGCCAGTTCCTCTAAGGTTTGGCATTTTTATGCCTGTGTCTGATTATTTAAATTTGCAGGACAGTTAGATAACCTTTTAATTTTTTTTTAATCTACCTCCTAGTTTACTGTAATTTCAACTCATACTTGGTTAGCCAGACAAGATTTTTTTTTTTTAAGATTGGGTGTTTTGGGGGCCGGAGATTTAGCTCAGTGGTTCCAGCACCCACCTAGCAAGTGCAGGGTCTCTGGTTCGATCCCCAGCAACCACATACAACAATACCGGGCGTGGTGGCTCACATCTGTCATCCCAGCACTCGGGAGGTCGAGGGAGGAGGATTGCTGTGAGTTTAAGGCTTGTCTGGGCTACATAGTGAGATCAGGGCCAGCCTGAACTGCAAAGCGAGACCCTGTCTCAAAAAAAAAAAAAGGATTTTTTTTTTTTTTGGTAAATTTCTCTTCATTCATTCATTCATTCATTCGAGGCAGGGTCTCGCTTTGTAGTTCAGGCTGGGCCTGAGCTTTCTTTGTAGCCCAGGCAAGCCTTGAACTCACAGTAGTCCTCCTGCCTCTGCCTCCCAAGTGCTGGGGTGGTAGGCGTGAGCCACCATGTCTGGCACTGTGGTGTGCGTGGTTACCAGGGATGAAACCCTGAACCTTGTGCTTGCAAGGCAGACGCCGGAACTACTGAGCTAAATCCCTGGACCAATTTCTATTTAATTTTAACCACATGGTTTGCACTTAGGTTGTTGATTTATTGGGCTGGGGTATGAGCACATGTTTAGTATGCTCAGTGCACTGGGTTCTGTCACTGGCACTCAAAAAAAGTTTTATAAGATTTTTACAGAAGAGCATTTTCTGAGAATTTTTTAGTTGAGTAGTAATTGTGAACTTTATTAATAGAAAATTCACTTTTTTTATTCAGTTGGGTTTTGGAAAGAGTATGCCTACAAACTGCGTGTGGTTAGATGGTCTGTCTTCAAACGTGTCGGATCAATATTTAACTCGGCATTTCTGCCGATATGGGCCTGTGATAAAGGTAGGTGGGGGCTTTGGGCATGGTTCATACTTACCTCTGACTTTTCTTGCTCTTTTGTCTTTTTGGTCTCAATTTCTAGTGCTGCTTTTTCCTTTTCTATAATGTACACATTAATTCCCTTGCTAATATTTGGTCTATAAGAGCATTATATCTATGTACTTTTTTTTTTTTCTTTGAGGCAGGGTCTCGCTTTGTAGTTCAGGCTGGCCCTGAGCTCACTATGGTGCCCAGGCAAGCCTCCGCGAACTCAGCAATCCTCCTGCCTCTGCCTCCCGAGTGCTGGGATGACAGGCATGAGCCGCCACGCCCGGCATTGTGGTATGCGGTGTTGATTGTTGGTGGGCGTGTCTCCACACCCAGCATTATATGTGGTTACCGGGGATCGAACTCAGGACCTTGCGCTTGCGAGGCAGGCACCGGAACCACTGAGCTAACCCTCCGGCCCTATGTACTTATTTTTTATATATATTTGTTAATTTTTGATGAGAATATTCTGAAACAATACTGTTTGAACCAGCTGAGATTTTTTAAAAAGTTTGGAACTGTACTAGAGTTAAAATAAAATGTGACTGGATGTGATGGCACCCATCTGTAACCCCAGTACTTGAGAGGCTGAGGCAGAACGATCTGCACAAGTTCAAGGCCAGCTTCTGCTGCATAACGAGCTCAGCGCCAGCCTGCACTGCAGTGAGATGCTGTCCCCAAAACAGGCGAGAAACAGAACACTGAGAGCAAAGTGAAATACAGAGAAACAAGGGGTGATACACCTCGTGCCACAGCATCCCTAATTCCAAACAGTCCCGTATGTTTTGCTGTGTTCACTCTAATGTGCCTGATGAAGAAAAGCCTAATTTTTTCTGCAGTAGCACATTTATAGTGCTTTTTCTTGGGAGTGTTGTTTGACTTAGGGTTTTAGGGAGCCTGGCACGTAGGTCCGGGGGTGTTCTTCCTCGGTTTTACCTCGTTGTTTTCCAGGTGGTGTTTGATCGTCTGAAAGGCATGGCCCTGGTTCTCTACAATGAGATCGAGTATGCACAAGCAGCTGTGAAAGAGACCAAGGGGAGGAAAATCGGCGGCAACAAAATTAAGGTGTGGGGAGTGACTTTTAAACAGAATCACAGCAAGCTTATATGCAAATCTCAACCACAGTAGCTGGCGTTTGTCAGTTGACAGCAGGAATGCTGTATAGAACGTGGTTTCTGCAGCCTCGGTCTTCGGGAGACACCAGGGTAGTCTGCCCGGCTGCTTGTGGGCGTAGGTCTTTAAGCCAGGAAGCACAGACCTTCCCTCGAGTCACTCCGGCTCACGGGTGCACACTTAGTGCACGGCCCCTCACAGTGTAGACGAGGGTGTCTGGGGCCAGATGTGCAGTTTCCTGGAGGGTCTTACCTTCGTTCGAACCCTGCAGCCTCAGTACTTTTGTCTATCATTATTCAAAACTTTAACATTCCTGGTTATTTGAAGGAACTATGAACTGATGGTTAGATTAAAATGATGGTGATACTGCTAACTAGTAATTTTCGTATGCCTTAGTGACTTTGAGGTCCACTCAAGAATGAAAAGTTGAAATACACTTCGTATTATTTTATGTTGTAACTATTGTTCCTGCAAATTTATGTACATCAGAAATTTTGCTAGATTTAATTGATCTGATTATTTAATTGCCAACCTAGGATCCTAGTAGTGATTTGTTTCAGTTTTCCATTTAACTTTTCTCTTCCTTGAACCTTGAATCATTTGTCAGGGTTGGTGTAAAATACCAGAGTGTGGTGGCACCCACCTGTGATCCTGGCACTCAGGAAGCTGAGACAGAAGGGGCTAAGACCAGCCTGAAGTACATAGTGAGACTGTCTCAGGGGGAACAAAAAAAAAAATCTAAAATTGCAGGGATTTTAGATTAATAAGATAAAATTTCAGTTTATGAAGACTACTTCACTTGAGATAAGCTGGTCATTCCTGAAAATTTTCCTGAATTGTGAAGAATTTTCATATTGGATAACATTTTCCATTATTAAAATCTGAAATGTGTCAAACTTTATTTTTTTAAGGTGGATTTCGCAAATCGGGACAGTCAGCTGGCATTTTATCACTGCATGGAGAAATCTGGTCAAGATGTCAGAGACTTTTATGAAATGTTACTAGAAAGAAGGTGTGTATTTTAAAACTACCAGTATAGCTTGAATTTTAATATATAATGCATAGAATTTAGATATGATTAAATTTTATTCATTCATTCATTCATTCATTCATTCATTCATTTATTTTTTGAGAAAGGGTCTTTCTTTATAGTTCCGGCTGGCCCTGAGCTCACTATGAAACCCAGGCTGGCCTTGAACTCAGCAGTCCTCCTGCTTCTGCCTCCTGAGTGCCGGGATTACAAGTGTGAGCCATCACGCCCGGCACTGTGGTGTGTGGTTACCAGGGATTAAACTAGGGACCTTGACCTTGCAAAGCAGATGCTGGAACCACTGAGTCAAATCCCTGGCCCTAAATTTTATTCATCCCTTAGCCATGTTTCTACCTCCTAAAAAACCGTGTTTTTAGCATGTTATGTAGAGATACAGGCTTATTTTTTTGGAGTCCATTTTTCATGTGCCCGTTAAGGGCACTGGGCTACCCTATCTGAATTTGTCACTGAATGCTGCTACAGTTTGAAAGAGAGTTACTTTTTTTTTTTTTGAGACAGGGCCTCGCTTTGTAGTTCAGGCTGGCCCTGAGCTCACTGTGTAGCCCAGGCAAGCCTCGAGCTCAGCAGTCCTCCTGCCTCTGCCTCTCAAGTGCTGGGATGACAGGCATGAGCCACCACTCCTGGAAGAACTTTTATTTTTCTTTTCTTCTGAAATTCTTCAATATTTTGTGACTCAGTGTAGGAGTCCAGCTTACAAGTGTACTCCCAGCTGGAGGGTGAATGAGGACGAAAAATACAGAGTTTACTTTAGAATGAGAGGTCAGGGGCTCTCTGCCTGCAGGGACGGAACCCCATGCTCTTGGCTCACCTCACTTTTATTCACATCCAGAGGGGAACAGGCAAGCAAGGTAATGACAGAGTCACCTGCTTTTTGCTCTCTATAGCATATGCCCAGGTAAACACCGCATCTCAGCTGTGAGGCTCTTCTCTAGGACTTGCAGCGCACTAGGCGGCCGCA
>PVIC010058077.1:0-10525 GCA_004025085.1 Thryonomys swinderianus | reverse complement strand
AAAAAAAAAAAAAAAAAAAAAAAAAAAAAAACACAAAACACACACACACACACACAAAAAACACATTTCAGAGCCAACTCCAGGTCTTTAATTAAGAAGCAAAGAAGAAAAAAATCAGAAGAGCAAAACAGCAATCTGGAAGTTTCACTTTAAAAGTATGTTACCATCTAGTGATCAATTGCCACAGGCTTTCAGAGGGAAGAAATTAAATGAACTTTGATGCAATGTTTAGAAAGACTAAGGATCTTTCAGAGCTGAGTGTGTGGATACACATCTATAGGCCCAAACATTGAGGCAGGAGGATCATTGGAGCCAAGCCAGTACTTCAGGGCCAGCCTGTATAACACAGTAAAAATCATGTCTCTTGTGGGAAAAAAAAAAATTAAAAGAAAAAAATTCCAGTAGAAAATAGTATTACATCAAGGAAAGTTTCTGTAGAGCAAGGTAAACAATCATTAAAGAGATGACCTATAGAAAGCTTTCCCAAATTGTGTATCTGACAAGGGATTAATATCCAGACTGTAACAAGGAATTAAAATAACTTATTTTTGTTTAAAACTCTAGTATTAGAGCTGGGTGGCCAAGAGGGCTTCCAGTTCCAGCCCAGTCAGGGCAATTTAACCCTGTGTGTCAAAAAATAGGGACTAACACCCTGGGTTAAATTCTCATTACCAAAAATGAAGTGCAACAAAAGACAAAAACCACTGGGGTAAACAATCTGCTCCATTACCAACAGTCCTAGTAAATTTGTTTCCCTGAACTGTGGTGTAAGGCCCAGGCAAGTGCCAGTCCAGCAAGACAGCCCAAACCACCCAGCAAGCAGGCTGCTCACCTGTGGAGTACTGGTGATACACAGAGTAAGTAAGCAGGCCTCAAGCATAGTGTGCCCACAGGTGAGACACTACAATGCCTGCACTTTGTTGAAAATGTGATGGTGGCGGGGGGGGGGGGGGGGGGGGGGGGGGGGGGGCTGGGATGGAAAGTGAACTGTACCTTCACATCCAGTGGGGCTGAGATGCTTCTGATGACAGGGTCAAGTGCAGGCAGCACCTGAGGCTAAACTTATGTGACAGGGAAGAAAAGCAGGCAGAAAGACACTAGAGTCTAATCCTAACACACCAGGAGCCTGAGGCAGGAGAAACTGAAGTTTGAGTCTAGCCTCAGAAATGTAGCTCAAAAAGTATAGGGCCGGAGGGTTAGCTCAGTGGTTCTGGCGCCTGCCTCGCAAGCGCAAGGTCCTGAGTTTGATCCCCGGTGACCACATATAATGCTGGGCATGGAGACTCACGCCCACCAACAATCAACACCGCATACCACAATGCCGGACGTGGTGGCTCACGCCTGTCATCCCAGCACTCGGGAGGCAGAGACAGGATTGCTGAGTTCGCGGCGGCTTGCCTGGGCTACATAGTGAGCTCAGGGCCAGCCTGAACTACAAAGTGAGACCCTGTCTCAAAAGCAAAAAAAAAAAAAAAAAAAAGTATAAATTGAATGGACTGGGGATGTGCCTTAGGGCAAAGGGCCTGGATTCAATCCACAGTATCACCAGGAGGCAAATCAATGACAAATTCAACAGAATACTCTCCATGACAGTAAGGCAAGTTCTGAAAAGGAGCGATGGTGAGGTGTGTATTAACATCCCTCATGTTGCTGACTCCACTCACTTTATCTACATCAGACCAACGATGTCACCCATCCATGCACACCTACTTTTGGCAGTGAAGAATTCAGATTCCTTCATGTTCTGCCATGAACATGGAATGCCAGGAGCTAAACAGATCTATACCCATTAATTCAAAAATGTTGCCAAGATCAAGCACTGGGACCTCATTTGCCACCTAAACTGAGGATGTGGCATAGATCCTTGTTGGGCACTGCTACACAGGCCACACCAAAAACCTCACCAGCAGCTACAAAGCCTCCTTTTCTGCCCCAGAGAAATTTAGACACATTTGATTGTACCTTTGGGGATGCTGAGCCTAGAACCCCAGATCATGGTTTGGCTCCTTGCACTCACTCCTCCAGGCCCAGCAGTGTCTGTCCTAGGTGTATGAACCATATTCCTTGCTCACACAGAATCTGGTAGTATAACAAAGTTCTGCTTCCAGCCTTAGGCACAGCACCCTCCTGGAGTGTGATCTACCATCTCTTCCAACCACCCCCACCCTCAGGCCATAGACATTGCTGTCAGGCTAACTTCTGAAAGTCTGAGGGTGACTACAGAAATCCCCTCTCAACCTATATCTTCTTCATCCAGTCTTCTCTCATTCCCATCACCCAGATTATACCCAAAATACAATGCCAGCACTTTAAGAAACAGCATTTGGGCTGGGCAGGGAGGCTCAACCCTGTAACCCCAGCACTTGGAAGGCAGAGGCAAGAGGATCGCTGTGAGTTTCAGGCCTGCCTGAGCTACGAAGTGAGACCCTGTCTCAAAACAAAACAAAACAAACAAAAAAACAGCACTTGATAATCTCAGCGCTCTGGGCTGCTAGAGGCAGGATAAATACCAAGTTCAAAGAGATCCCAGTCATTCAGATCCCAACCCAGCCCACCGAATGAGATCCTGTTTCAAAAGAGTTTGGGCTAGGGCACCACCTCTGCCTCACAAATCCAAGGTCCAGAGTTCTATCCCTGGACGGATGGAAGAAAAAGAAAAGGAATGCAATAGAAAGGAAAGAAAAAGAGAAGAAGAAAAAAAGAGAGAGAAAAAGTCCAAGTGAGTGAGCAAGCTAAACTTACTGTAACCCAGTGGGAAAGATTTGGGTCCAAATCCCAGGACCACCAACAAAAAGCACCCAACAAAATTCCTGACCACTTCAGAAGATGCACATTTGGCTGCTCCACTGCCACATTAGCAAGCCAACAGCTCACACCAGGAGTATGCCCTGAAGGCGAGGGTTTCTAAGGCTCAGCACTGCTGACAGGCTGGACTAGACAGCTCTTTGTTGTGGGTGCAGACCTGTTCAGTTAAATGTGTGGCTGCGATCCCTGTCTTATCCACTAGAGGCCAGTAACACCCCTCACTCAGCAACAATGAACCAAGGCCAAACATCCCCAGAAAGCTGCAGCTGCACCCCAGCCCAAAATCTGAAAGCAACCAAGTTCAATCCCAGAAAAGCTGGGATCCTCTGGCATTAGGGCAATCCTGTAGCTTTTTATTTTTTTAGAGACAGGTCTCACTAGCCTTGAACTTGAAGTAATCCTCCTGCCTCAGCCTCCTGAGTACTGGAATTACAGGCACAGGTGGGTCATCATGCCAGGCCAACCCTGCAGTCTTACCCCACACCTTCCACTTCCAAGAGAGGCTGGGACACCTGAAGGAAAGTCTCAGGTTATTCATCAAGCAAAAGCTGCCTTGTGCTTCCTGGAAGATGGGCACCCACAACACTGCTCTGGACCCCAGCCTTAAGAAATTTGTCTTCCTTTATCTTCACTCTGCCCTGAGCACCGTCCTTTCCCTGCCTGTGACAACTCTACCCACAAGCCCCTAAGCTGGTCCTCCCTCCGCTGCCACCTCTACCCAGGGTGGAAAGGCACTGTCCTACCTACTGGAAAGAAGCCTTTACTTTTACTGTTCCCAGGCAGGACGTAAATACTCTTCCTAAACTAAAGTAGTGAATGTAACTACTGTAGTGTCCTGAAACAAATGAACACTCTGTGCTCTTGTACAACATTCAAACTACAGCAATCTTACTTTCATACATTCAGATATTCTAGGAAAACCTTGAGTCATCTTTAACTTCCCCCAATCACTGAAAACCACATTCCAGAGATCCTATTCTCCACAGAATTCATCCTATTCAGTATTTGACTTCAATAGCAGTCCTCTAAAAGTGGGGTCAGATCCCAATAATTCCACTGGAAACCGAAAATATAAAGTGTAAAAAAAAAAAATTTAAATCAAGTACAAAGAAACATGCTTATAATAATCCCAGCTACTTGGAACAGTCCCAGCTACTTGAGGTTCAAGCCTGGAACACACAGTGCCAATCTCACAAAACAGTAAATACAAAATGAGCAAGGCATGTAGCTCTGGAGTAGAGTACTGGACTAGTGTATGGGTGATCTCTGAGTTCAAATCCCACTAGTGGAAAAGAAAAAATCATGAACGTAGTGTACAGCCTTAGATGTCCTGAAGTCACTTTAGCCCAAAGGCCAAAAATCTCATAACTAAGCACCTTTAATAATAATCCTTTATCCTATTTTTTTTTTAACTTAGGCCCTTGTGTTTCCAAGGTTGGTGCAGTACCACTTGAGCTACATGCTCAGCTCTCCTAATTCTAGTAAAAACTCCGTATTTTTTGCTACCCTCCAGTCCACGGATTGAGGATCATTTCTGTGCGGAGTTTCCTTAGATTTAGCACCCTGCTCCCTCACTGCTTTTGCTCCGCACGTGCCTCACTCACTTCACGGGCCAGGCTGACGCACGAGCTAATTCTTCCTCCCAACAGTCTCTGCCGGCCTAATCCTACAAATCTAATCCCCAGATCTCTGATTCATCCCTGTCCCACAAGGGCATCCCACTTCCACACCGCAAACTCCGGGTCTGGTGTCCTCCTAGCGCGATCGTTGTGTCCAAAGTGTCTTCAGGGCCGCCCGGGAGGGGCTACCGGACGGACTCTGCCCTGTGAGGGCTCGGCCAGAGGTAACCGACACGCAGCGCCGGGCCAGGCCAGGAAAGAATTTAAGACTACGCCCCGGGGGCCGGGACAACGCGTGCGTGGGCCCCAGGAGGCCTCTCCTCCGGGAGAGAGCTCAGACAGGGAGCACGCTGTTCTGAAACTCAGCCCTAGCTACTTTTGCGCCATTTCCACTTCCCGCCCCGTCCTCGCTAACTACTCTCAGCTGCGCAGAGTTCCGAGTCCCGCTAAAAACTAGGCCAGGCGACTCACCTGTGCTTACGCGGGAGGCAGCGGGGCACACGGCGGGCACTCGGGTCGTTTGTCCTGCGAAGGAGAACAGAGACGGGCGTCGGCGGGCCGGGCAGGCGCACCCGCGCGCCGCGAACTTCCCGCGATTGTTATATAAGGCGGGGGCCGGGCACCGGCCATCTTGCCCCGCGCCGCACTTCCGCCCGCCGCCCGCCGCGGCCCGGCCCGGCCACCTCCCCCGCCCCGCGGGGCCAACTTACCGCGGTCGCGACCGGCGCACGGCCTCCGCGCGGGCGCAACGACTCCCGGGGCGGGCGACGGGGGCGCGAATGCTTTTGGCGGGAAGCTCGCGGCGGCAGAGAGCGAGCGCGGCCTGCGCGCCACGGAGCCAAACGGCAAGACGAACGCGCGCAGGAAGGGGCGGGCGGGGCGGCTTCCGGGGGGGAGGGGCGGCGGGCCGGAGTCCGCGCGGGTCACGGGGCGGGGCGGCACCGCCCGCTGGGCCGCAGCCAATGGGAGAAGCCTGCAGGTGCGGCCGGGCCGCGAGAAGCCCGCCCGGCGGGCCTAGGGGCAAAGGTACTGCAGCGCGGGAGGCCGCCGGCTGGGAAACGACAAGACGAGCCGGCCAGTCCACCGAACAGCCCCAAGCACACGACCTAGGCGACCAGTAAGGGTCACAAAGACTCCCGGAGGTGTGAGAAGTCACGGGACACCTCTGGCTCTCGCTGCAAACCGGACAGTAAGGGTCTAAGACTTTACGGGCTTACACACTGCACTTGCCTAAAAAAGGGAGCAATGTGATTCTGTGTAAAATAAGGGAGGTCTTCTTTTGAGACACTCTGCAACGGTGTGAAGGCTGGGACGGGTTAAGAAATCAACTACAGTATTAGTAGGCGGAGATACTGTCGAGGGAAAAACTCCGTGGCTGGGTGACAAGCACAGGGGGATTTTATTACACTCTGTTTGTTTGAATGTAGTCCGTAATAAAAATGCTACCAACTCCATTTCATGCTCATTCTTACCATCAGAGTGAGAGGATTTTCAGGACTCGGTATCCAGCCATCTCTGGAGGAGAGTAAGAAACTACACTCAGGAAAAGGGAAACTATCCTGAAGGCAAAACAAGCCACAGAACTGATGTTTTCAGAAAGAGCATGCTATCTGAAAATGGTCTACTATGGCTATTAACTTTGCTTCTTAAAATATACATTACTTGGAATTCTAGCTGTTCAGCACCGTGCATAGCTGGCATTTTGGGTTTTGAGGGCAGCTAGAAACCATTTACTTGTTTCCAGGAGGAATATAGTGTGACTAGAGTTTTGTGGGTTAAGAGAACAGTGTAAGGGCTACAGGAGACTAAGTGGTGGAAACCGATGTAAGGAGAAACTGAGAAAGAATGAAAACATGTCTAGTTAGATCCTGGTGGGACTGGATGTGAAAGAATCTGAGTAATGTTCAATGAAATTTACCAAGCAGGACTTGGCCTTCTAGGTGAGACCATGTCTTAAAAGATTAAAAAAAGCACAAATAAATGTATAATGACAATTGCTTTGGATAAAAAAGCGGTATATGGAGATTAGGTCAATTTGGGGTTATGAGCTAATGATATTTAGATAGAAGCACAGGAGGGTGGGAACTGACAGAATTCCATGCAGAAAAAAGGGAACTCTTCTTCCAAATAACTAAAAATATTTAAATGTTGCAAAGGTAACAACCAATATTTCTTTTGCCTCAAATTCTTGTTTTTAATGTAGCCCTTTGCCTGTTTTAGTTGATTATAATAGTTTTATTTTGTAGTCAGACATTGATCTATATATTGAACTCTCAGGAAATTCTTGACAGACCTGGGGCTACACAGCTTCTGCTGCTTGTGCCTAAAGGTCTGGGAAGCAAAATTCTAGGATACAGTTTGTGAACAGACTCTAGATGCTTTTTGTTAAAGGTATATTGTGATTCTGCTGAAAACAGGTGTTAATGGCCTCAAAAAAACTCCTTCAAAGCAGTTCTTATGAAGTCTAATAATCCAGTGGGTCTTAAACATATCTAACTGTATAGGACTCACTTGCCAATATGATGCAAGTCTGCACCAACCTCAACTAAAATAGGCATCAACATATGTAACTGTATTTCTCAGGGGCTCATGGTATACCAATTTACAGCTGCAGCAAGTCCAAAACACAGAACTATCCTAAGGGGCACTAAAGACTGAGAAGCTGCAAATGGATTCTGATCCATTCATCACTGTGAATTCGACTTTTTTTTTTTTTTTTTTTTTGGGAGACAGGGTCTCGCTTTGTAGTTCAGGCTGGCTGGCCCTGAGCTCACTATGTAGCCCAAGCAAACCTGGAACTCAGCAATCCTACTGCCTCTGCCTCCCGAGTGCTGGGATTATAGGTGAGAGCCACCACGTCACCATGCCCAGCATTGTACATGGTTACCGGGGATGGAACTCAGGGCCTTGCACTTGCAAGGCAGGTGCTGGAACCACTGAGCTAAATCTCCAGCCCCTCTATTCCTTTTTTTTTTTTTAAGACCAGGTTTTGCTTTGTAGCTCAAACTGGCCTGACCTCGCAGCAGTCCTCCTGCCTGAGCCTCCAAAGTGCTGGGATTACAGATGTGTGCCACCCTGCCTTCACTATTACATTTTTATCAACCAAAGAGGGTATGTCATGATCTAAATGCAATAAGACAGCAGTTTTCTGTCATCTTTTAGTTACAAGGCCCTTTACTTAGCTTGCTTACTGTAAAGTCTGGGATAATAGTTTCCTTGACAGAGGATAAAAAAAGCCAAACGCTTTTTTTTTTTTTTTAAGCCAAACGCTTTTTTTTGAGACAGGATCTCATTTTGTAGTTCAGGCTGGGCCCAAGCTCACGATGTACCCCAGGCAAGCCTCAAACTCACAGCAATCGTCCTGCCTCTGCCTCCTGAGTGTTGGGATTACAGTTGTGAACCCCCGTGCCTGGCATTGTGGCCTGTGGTACCAGGGATCAAACACGGGACCTTGTGCTTGTAAGGCAGACCCTGGAACTAATAAGCTAAATCCCTAGCCCAAGAAACCCATTTGTTAAGGTCATATGAAGATTTTTTTTTAAATTAACTTTACTGGTATATTTTACATATACATTATGATAAAAAAAATAACTACTGCTAAGCATGGTGATGCATACCAGTAATCCCAGCACTGAGGAAGCTGAGGCAGGAGGATCAGTGAGTTTGAAACCAGCCTGGTAGAGTGAGTTCCAGGCCAGCATGAGCTCTAACAAAATCCTTTTTCTCTTTCTTGGTACCACTTTAACTAAATCCCCAGCTCCTCTTTCAGTAAGTAAAGTATAAACTGTATTAGTAACATACAAAAATGACAGTGAACTGTAATGTTAGGTAAGTCACATCTATGATGACTGCTTCACAGTTGTTTTTAGAATCTAGGTGCAGTGATGCATGTGTTAACACTAGTTGGAGGCTGAGGCAGGAAGGTTAAAAGTTTCAGGCAAGCCAGGGCTAGACTGAGCCAGACCCTATTTTTGAAAACAAACCAACAAGAACAAAAAATTACGGCACAAATTTTTCTTCCAGTACTGGAGATTGAAGCAGGACCTTCTCATTGAGCTACATCCCCGGCCCTCTTTTTAGCTTTTTTTTTACACTTTGAGACAGGGTCTTGTTAAATTGCCTAGGCTGGGCTTGAATGTTCAGTCTTTTTGCTTCTGCTTTCCACAATGCTGTGGAGGCACTGTGCCCGAAAGGTACAAACTTTTACCCTACATAGAGCAAGCAATCGTTGCTGTATTGGTTATTGACTGGATTTTGCAAATGACTCAAACGCCTTGTAACTCCTAGCTCTGGAAAGATGAGGCAGGAGGATCTCAACAGTATAGCTAAAAAGTTTGTGTCTGTAGATCCTGCTTATGGAAGCTGAGTAGGTATGAAGGTGATCCCAATTACCACCTTCTCCGAGGGCCCCCTCCCGCAGTGCTAGCTGCTGGCCCCAAGGAGTCACTGCCCATAACCCTTAAGTGAGGTGTTCCTCCAGCCTACAGGGTGGGCTGGCATTCTGTCAAGCTTCAGTCAAGTCCGACAGAGCAGAGTACTGGGCTACAGCATGTGGGGAGGAGGGCATGAAGAAGTACATCTCAAGAGACTGCAGCACCCATGCAGCAGGAATAGATCACACTTCTGATAGGGCAAGAAGCGCTAGACTGAACCATCAATTCTTTGTGTGTGTGGAGGTACCAGGGATTGAACTTGGCCCTTGTGCTTCCAAGGTAGGTGCATATCACTTGAGCTAAATCCCTGGCCTTCAAACCATCAATTCTTTTTTTTTTTTTTTTTTGAGACAGGGTCTCACTTTGTAGTTCAGGCTGGCCCTGAGCTCACTATGTACCCCAGGCAAGCCTCAAACTCAGCAATCCTCCTGCCTCTGCCTCCTGAGTGCTGGGATTATAGGTGTGAGCCACCACACCCAGCATTGTGGTATGTGGCACTAATTGCTGGTAGGTGTGAGTCACTAGCTGGGTATTGGGTACTATTTTATGTGGATACTGGGGACTGAACCAGGGAACTTGCACTTGCCAAGCAGGTGCCAGAGCCACTGAGCTAAACCATCAATTCTTTTTTTTTTTTTTTGAGACAGGGTCTCATTTTGTAATTCCAGATGGCCCTGAGCTCACTATGTAACCCAGGCAATCCTTGAACTCAGCAATCCTCCTGTCTCTGCCTCCCAAATGCTGGGATTACAGGTGTGAGCCACCACGCCCTGCAAAACCATCAATTTTTTTTTCCTTGCAATGCTGGGGATTGAACTTGGACCCTTGTGCTTCCAAGGTAGGTGCTGTACCACTTGAGCTAAATCCCTAGCGCCAAAACCATCAATGCTTAACGGGAAAACACAAGCACTTTAAAATTCCATTACAGAATAAAATTTTTCTGATTCTAGAAATAAAAAGTCACCCAGTTTTCAATTTGCAAGTAATGAATAGACAGAACAATTCTGGCATAATCACATGAAAGGAAGTCTAATCTATTATCTAATATGTAGATATTATCTATTAAAATAGATATTATCTAATATCTGTCTACCTATTATCTATTATTTATCTCACAATGCCTGGCATAGCACATGAAAGAAGTACCACAAAACAGAAAAAAACAGGGCCAGAGATTTAGCTCAGTGGTTCCAGTGCCTGCCTCACAAGTGCAAAGTCCTGAGTTCAATCCCCCGGTAACCACATACAATGCTGAGCAAGGAGACTCACCCCCACCAGCAATCAATACCACATACCACAGTGCAGGGCGTGGTGGGTGGCTCACGCCTGTAATCCCAGCACTTGGGAGGCAGAGACTGGAGGATTGCTGAGTTCAAGGCTTGCCTGGGCTATTTAGTGAGAGGCTCAGGGCCAGCCTGAACTACAAAGGAGACCCTGTCGCAAAAAAGAAGAAAAAAAAACAGAAAAAAACAAACACTGGGGAAGAAGCAAAGAATGGTGATGTTACCCAGAGATCCTCTTAGCAATTTAGTAAGGCTATCTCAAAACTCTTAGCAGGAAGCAGCGACTGTTTACTGCTCCTTCCCGAAACCCAAACCCAGTACTGGAGAATGAACCCTCAAGTCTTTGCACTAAACTACACCTGAGCCTTCAAAAAAGAAAAAAAAA
>PVIC010058076.1:0-10498 GCA_004025085.1 Thryonomys swinderianus | reverse complement strand
ATATATATATATATATATATTTATATATATATGGCCTAATGAATTAGTTCAGATCTTTGTCCGGTCTTATTTCAGTTTGTTTTCTTATCTGTGGAATTTTAATTTTTGTAAATACTTTCTTTTACTTTTTCTTCATATTTACTTTAGTTTTTAATTAAGGATATAAATATTAGGAACACAGCTAAAACTCCATATTGTTTTTCACAGAATGTAAGCTTTATATTTTAGTTATATTAAACTTAACATTTTCCTTTTATCAGTCAGGCTTTTGTTAACAAAACTGACTGTGAAACTCAGAATTTTCTTAAAATTTTCCTTTTCAATTTTTATAGATTATCACTGTATATTTTTACCTATGATTTCTTTAAAATTAAATTTTGCAAAAATGTAAGATATGGTTATAGTGTATGGATACATAAGGCTGCATGTATGGATACTTCTGTGTGTGTATGTGTGTTAAGGCCTGTATACACGCATTCCAGGTATTCCTGTATTACTTTTTGAAAAGTCTGTCTTTTCATTGACTGAATTTGTTATCTTTCTGCATTTTGTTTCATTAATATCTGTTTGTTATTTTACTAATAATGTACTATAATAATTGATTATTAATATTTGGTATTAAGTCTTTAGTTTGAGTAGTGTTAAGTCTTCCAACCTTATAACTTTTCAACATTGTGTTGGCTACTCTGAGCTTTACCTTTTGAAATAAAGTGTAGAATTAAGGTTTGGAGATATATAGCTAAAGTTTTTATTGGAAATTCTTTGAAGTTATCTGTCAAGTTTGCAGTACCTAATGATTATGTTCACTGTAGGGAGTTAGTATACGTACATGACACATTTCAACTCTTCCTTCCTTCCTTCTGTCTTGTTTTGTTTTCCCAACATCAGATTCATTTATCTTCTAAGTAGTTATAAAGTTAATTGTCATAGGGCTGGAGATTTAGATCCGTGGTTCCAGGAGCCTGCCTAGCAAGTGCAAGGTCCCTGGTTCGATCCTGGTAACCTCATACAACAATACTGGCAATTAGTACCATATACCACAGTGCCGGGCATGGTGGCTCACACCTGAAATCCCAGCACTCGGGAGGCAGAGGCAGGAGGATTGCTGAGTTTGAGGCTTGCCTGGGCTACATAGTGAGCTGAAGGCCAGCCTGAACTACAAAGTGAGACTCTCAAAAAAAAAAAAATCAGGCTATTAGTCCAAAAAATATGTAAAACACATAAGACAGTTCTACTGTCCAGACCATTTTCAGATCCATGGTCTTCGGAAGACACGTGACTGTCTGACAGTGGTAACAGAGCACTGCCAACGCCCCACCCTGCCCATGACACTGGTATCACTTCTTCCTTTCCATATATCCATCCCAAACTCGTTCACTATCCTTATTATGAGCGAGTTTATCTCTGTACTAAGAATAAGAAAATAAAGGATGACATGTTATATCATCCATTCTCTCCCTGGTACACTTAGTATATATAGATATGTTTCTAGGCTACATTAAAAGTGTCATTTTCACACTTCAGCGTGGATCTCAGAATCTGGGGATATCCCGCAGCAAAAGACTGACACGCAGCAAGCAGTGCAGCAACAAGGGATTTCGCTCATGCATGGAAGTCAGTGCGGTGAGGATGGAGTGATGGAAGGAGGGAGAATGGAAGAAGGACTCAGATGTGTTAAGCTCATGCACCATCTGCCCACAGGAATGCAATAATTAGGTATTGCGAGGAAATATTATTATGAAATTAAAAGTGGAAACATTTATGTCAAGTGAATGGTCCAGTTCTTCGTCCATAAATGTTCTTCTAAAACAATACCAAATGAATACGATAAATTACAAGATGAATTTAGGCTATTTTAACACGCAAAATGTTGAGTGATGCTTGTTCATAGGTTTTGTTATGTGGTCAAAATAAGCAATAGGAAATTAAATAAAAAATAATTTTCTTTAAAGCCTCTCTGAGCACTTACTGAAGGCTCCATGAAGAGGCGACACTAGAGGAACCTCTGTGACATACGCTGAGATTCTTCACCTCTTACATGTTCAGTCTAAGTCAATGTGAACTGCATGAATAGTACAATTATTATCTCTTAAAAACCCTCAGAGCAAGCAACTGAAATGCTAAAAACCAGACGGAGGCACCGCTGTGCTCACACACACAACTGATTGTGAGACAGTGAGTCAGAGGGGCGTGTAAAGTTGACGCTCTGTGGTTTCATCTGTCCTTGGAGGCTCAGAACTATTCGGTGCTTTCAGAAGTCCCGCTCAAATGCTGACCTCAGAGTCTGCCGAGGTCTGGGCTGAAAAACGGGACACAAACACAGTTTATCAGCTGTCTGCTTACGTCTGAGTGTCACTCTGGGAGTCACCAGCAGCCACACTTGTCGCTCGGGACAGTGACCGGCCAGACCCACACCCAAGGTAAAGTTCCTAGAGAGGTGCGGCTGCTTTTGTTTCTTTTATTTACTTTTTACTAAATTTATGGAAACCCTGAAATGGACGTGGATGTTTTCCACGTAACTGTCCACCTTAAAAACACCTTTTTCCCAAATCCACGCATTTTATTGAAAGTAGGCATACTGCTCAGTGTTCTGCAGAGAAATACAACCATTAGGGACAGGGACAGAGAAGGCGAGAAAGAGAAGGAATGCAATTATGGAGCTCGCTTGGGTACATTATGGGCAGACAGGCAGGCAAGCTGCAGACACAGCGAAGAGCCCAGGTTTCACCTTAAGTCTAAAGCTATCTATCTATCTATCTATCTATCTATCTATCTATCTATCTATCTATCTATCTATCATCTATCTATCTATCTATCTATCTATCTATCTATCTATCTATCTATCTATCTATCTATCTATCTCTATCTATCATCTATCTATCTATCTATCTATCTATCTATCTATCTATCTATCTATCTATCTATCTATCTATCTATCTATTGGCAACCTTCCCTTTTGCTCATTGGTGGTGAAGGTACTAATTCAAGCGAAGCAAGTTTAGCTCTTGACCTGAGAGATACCTGAAACGTGAGTTCTTGTTCTCTAAAACTGAAGAATGAATTTTAGGAACAAGAGAGGTTAAGCGTAGGAAAAACTTTCCTGGGAAAGAAAGCTTTTGCCGAAAATGGACAAAAGGGGAATGCAAAAAAATGGGAGACCCACCTACTTCACTTCCCAGGGGGCTTTTATTTAACCAAGCCATGAGTGAGGTGGGTTTAAGGTGGAAAAAATACAGTCAACTGGTAACACGGGAAATACAGTAACTTAGGTAACACTGGTATAGTGAGAAATCACAGAATGGAGCAAACCATGATTAACTAATACGATTACAACAACTATAGTGCTCTGGTAACATTGATTAAATGAGGATCCATTGAGAAATCAAGTCAGTAACAAGTATACAGGAATTTTTGATCTAGGATCTTTTCCCTGAGGAGTTAGAGTCCTGGGCCTCCATGCCTGGGGTGAGGGGGACTGCTGGAGCCTATTTAGAACATCAAGTCCTGCTGTTTATCCTAGGGAGACTGGTGTCTTACGTCTTCCTTAGAATATCAATCACTGAGTGCTGGGATTACAGGCGTGAGCCACCACGTCCAGCATTGTGGTATGCGGTGTTGATTTCTTTTTGGTGGGTGTGTCTCCGCGCCCAGCATTATATGTGGTTACCGGGGATCGAACTCAGGTCCTTGCTCTTGAATCACTAATGCCGGACGTGGTGGCTCACGCCTGTAATCCCAGCACTCGGGAGGCAGAGACAGGAGGATTGCTGAGTTCGCAGTGGCTTGCCTGGGCACCATAGTGAGCTCAGGGCCAGCCTGAACTACAACGCGAGACCCTGTCTGAAAAAGCAAAAAAAAAAAAAAAAGAATATCAATCACTGCTGTTCATCCTATGGGTGACATAGTTTTCTCCTCTAGCAATACTAACTTCCAAATTGGCTTCTTTGTTTCCAAGGCTGGCCTTACAATCTGTAAAATGTCTACCTAGATTTTTAAACTTATAATAGGGCTGGTATTATTTATTCATTCCATTCAGAGCTCAACTGATTGGATGAGACTCAGCCTCTGTACAGAGTAAAATCTACCATATTTGAAGCCCGCTGGTCTAAATGTGAATCTCATCCAAAACATCTCTACAGAAACATGCAGAATAATGTTACTCTAGGCCACTCAAATTGACAAAGAGTTAACAAACCAAGTTAAAAAAAAAGAAAAAGATAATTTACATCTACCATGATGTGTTGCTATTTTGTCTCCTTATATCCATGACACAATTTAATTTTATCTCACTCTTTTGGTTTGGAGGCTTATGATTTGATTGGAAGATATATACAGATATTAGCTTTTGTTGAGTCTGAGAAATTTAAATCTTTTGAAGTTTGTGTGTGGGCTTTGAAAACTATGTGTGTACAAACTGTAAAGTAATAGTTATCTTAATAGAAATTTTTTACAAAAATTATTTCCTTTGCTTTTAATTCTTAAATATAGGTATGATCATTTACTCTCAGTTGCATGATAGATGATTCCAGGGATTGATAATGAGTTTGTATTTTGAAGGAATAAGAAATTAGTTCACAAATCTATTATTTAAGAATTTAAATTATCCTATGATAAACTGTTAGAGAAGCTTACTTTAATTAATATTGGAGATACTATATTTATGTAGTCACCAAGTCTACTTATATTATTTTCATGATACCTGTTCATAATTGTTACTATTTTATCCAAAACATAGATATTTTAGACAATTTTATTTATACTGCAATAATTTTGCTCTTTGATAATTAGTTACAGGTAATGCATGGCTAAAACGTGTTATTTTATGAGAGTTCATTCTTTTGTGGCAATTCTTTGGTTGCATCTATAATTATGAGCTTCACTAGCAGACATAGCATCAGTGGTACTGGTAACAGAAGAATCTCTAGAGATCTGCTTTTTGGTGAAAGCAATCAAAACACTGACAAAAATACTTTCTGCTCAGCTGTTTCAGACTGTAGAATTAACTGAAAGCTTGTAACAGAACACATTACATTTGTTTAAGAAAAGCAGCTCAATTTAAATAAGGAGCTTGGGTATTGGGTGTTTCGCCCCAAAAGACCTCAGAAGATGCTAATCTCTCATGCCTGGCGGTGTCTGAGGAAACAAAAATAAATAGAAGGGCAGAGTTGTTTGGAGCAACACTCCAAAGCAGAGGGCTGGAATGTCCGACCCATCATGGTGACCCCGGGGATTCTCAGGGAAGACTGCAATGGTCATAAACAGTGTGGGTGGAGACTTGATGTAATTAACTGAGGAAAGTCACTAAACAGAGAGTACTGAGTGTTACAATGAACACAAAAATGAAATTCAAGCAGTGAGGAAACAAGAGTCTGTCTTCGTAAGTTTCCACTTCATGTGATTTAAACTGTTCTACTTCCTCCAAATAAAAACCTACAAGATATCTGAAGAAGACAAGCCACTGAACTTCTCTGACAAAGGTTTAAAATCAGAAGTTTAAGCTAAAAATTATCCATTAAAAATACAGTGGCAGAATGTAATAAACAAAATGAAAATTTCAATAAAGAGAAATTTTTAGATAAAGTCAGCTAGAAATCTGCAAGTTAAAAACACCAGAACAGAATTTTTAAAAATTATTGGAGGACCTCAACTACGCATTTTATTTGCTACAAACTCCGGTGTGTCCAATTTGAGGAATAAAACTAAAACTATCCCCCAAATCAGCAAATTTTGGAAATGCATGTACCATCCTTAACTGTGCCAAAATAGCTACAATGGGAATGTCAAAAAGATAGGAGAAATAGAGAGGTATGGAAAGAATATTTAACAGCACATCAAAGACCTAAAAATCTTTCTTAATATGACAGTCTGATGAAAAATATTAACTTATACATCTACTCTTCTATACTTTCTAATCAAACTTTTGAATCCAAAGTAAGAATCTTTAAAGGAGCAAGAGCGAAATTATTCATGAAATGCAGTGAGATTAACGTCTGACTTCTCATCAGAAGCCACGGAGAACAGTGGAATGATGTACTTAAAATTCTCAAAGAGAAAAGAAAATCACCCAAGAATTCTACATCCAGCAAATACTGTCCTTTAAAAACTCGACAAGGAAAAGCTGAAAGGATTTGTCAATCACAGAACAGTTTAATACAAATGCTAAATGGAGGCCTCAGACTGAAATGAGAGAACACTCTAGGATAACTAAAATCCACACAAAAGTGACACTACAAGAACACTGGTCAGAGTAACTCGATCAGCAAATGTATCCTCGAGAATATAAAGGTATATGTTTTTTCCGTGACCCTATTTATCTGCAGTCTAAAAAATGAATGCTCTCCACAAAGGACATACAAGCAAACGCGAGACAGAGACAGGAAGGCTGGAGGTGGGAGGAGCCCGGATCACAGCATTTATTAGACTTTTGCTGGAAAAGGTAAGGTGGAGTCTGGCAGTGGAACAGTCAAGGATGTGGTGGTTGAAGCTGTAAGGGTGGTTTCTAGATCTCTGGATTGAGGACATGGAAAATCTGTTGCAATATGGTGCAGGGGACAGGCAGAGGCGCTGTGAGTTTGGACTGCTAGGCTGGCGCAGAAGAGCGGGCCCCTGGGTAAGTGCTTCACCGTGTCTCAGAAGGGCTAGCTCTGAAACAGGCAGCCTTGCTCCGGCCAGAGACTGTAACACTGCAGTGTGCAGGAAATAAACATATATTCCATGTGAGAATATAGACCACTTAGTCCATTAAGTCATTAAATCTGATATAAAATGCATATGAGAACATCAAAGGAAAACAAGATCTCAAACATCTTTTCCCTCATAAATATTAATGTAAAAGCCACCAACAGAACACTAGCAAAGTGAGTCAGTGACATTTTTAAAATCTTAAATTTAAAAGAATCTTAAATTAACTGCATATGCTTGAGGTTATTTGAGCAAAGCAAACAAAGAAATGAACAAAAATTCACAAACAGGGCAGCTCCAAGAACCAGATCAGGTTTTGAGAATTCCAGCCAAGAATAAGATGACAGCAGAAAAACAGAAAAAATATCATTGGTTACAGTTTAATGGGTCAACCGTTAATAGCAATTCCTTTGTTAACCAAGGCTCAGCTGCTCTCCTGAAACTCCACCTAGGTCAATCTGTTGGACTCTGCAGAAATCTTGTCCATACCGAGGGCCTCCTACAAACTGTGTTTCACCTCAAGAAGATTATGAACTATGAGCAAGTTAGATTAATTCTAGTGTTACAGGAATAACTGAACATAAGAAAATCAGAACAATCAAAAGTGATGATATTGCCAGAGATAAATAGCTATTTGGGGGTAATCTGCAGAACACAAAAGCTTTCAAAAATACAAATAAATGCTTTCACAGTGTAGATATTCAACACCGTGGAGAAAGAAGAGAATTTTCTCATTCTAATAAATGTTATTGATTAAAAATACAACTAGCATTATAATAAATGAGGGAAACAGTAAATGCTTCTAACCTGGATGAGAAGACAGCAATAGCTACACTTACAGCTTTTATTAACACTGTACTAAAAATTCTAGCCCAGGAAGAATAAACAAATTTTAAAAAACAATGTAAGAAGGGAAGAAAGATAAGTACACTGGAAGATGACAGACCCTAACATAGAAGAAATCCTAAATTCAGGATTTGCTAAAGTCTAATGCATTATCAAAAGATAATCTTGCCAGGGATTTAGCCCAGTGGTTCTAGTGCCTGTCTTGCAAGTTCAAGGTTACTAGTTTGATCCCTAACACAAAATAAAACAATATATATATATATATATATTACATATATATATATATAAAATCTCATATATACCTAGTCACATTTTAGTAAAGCTCTGAAAAGCAAAAATAACAGCATAAAGATCAAAAACCGTTAGAAACAGCCAAACTATACTGAGGAACAACGAGAAGAAAGTCTTGCTCCTCTCCTCAAGCTAAGGATGAATCTGAACTCTGTACAACTTGAGGGAAAAACAGAACTTTAAACTGAGAGGATTCTCTTTCCAGAACATTTAAATTTTAAAGAGTATGGTCAAGATGAAAATATTTGACCAATAAGAGTTGATAATTCATTGTGGGCCCGAGGGTTAGCTCAGTGGTTCCGGCGCCTGCCTCATAAGCGCAAGGTCCTGAGTTCGATCCCCGTAAACACATACAATGATGGGCGTGGAGACATGCCCACCAACAATCAACACCGCATACCACAATGCCGGACGTGGTGGCTCACGCCTGTAATCCCAGCACTTGGGAGGCAGAGGCAGGAGGATTGCTGAGTTCGCGGCGGCTTGCCTGGGCACCATAGTGAGCTCAGGGCCAGCCTGAACTACAAAGCGAGACCCTATCTCAAAAAGCCAAAAAAAAAAAAAAAAAAAAAAAGATAATTCATTGTTAGTAACTGATTGGTAAAAAATATGGCAAAAATTTGTAAAATTATTTAAAGTTTAACTACCTAAAGTGAAAGTAATGGAATTTATTCTGTGGGTTGTAACAAATTTAAAAGTATTGGCTTAGGAATTTACAGAAAACAAAGACGATAGGATTTTTATATTGAGAGAGACAGTCAGAGACAGAGAGAGAGAGGAGATAGATATTTTAATCAATTGTCTCATGATTGTGGAGACTCAAAAGTCCAAATTCCATAAGAAAGGCTGACAGATTGGGCTGAGGAAAATGTAGCAGTCTGAGTCTCAAGGGCTGTGAGCTGAGAGAATTTATTTTTGTTTGGGGGAGGTTAGTCCTTGTTATGTAAAGCTTTCACCTGATTGGATGAAACTCATCCACATTATGGAGTATAATATGTTCTAAAATAAACTTTGTAAGCTTTGTTTCCTTTGATTCTTTTACCATCAAATTTTTTCTTTCCTGTCATTATTTCCCCTTACCTAACCTTTTCCTTTTGAACATTTTCTTCCTATTTCACCAGAACTATCATACATTTTAGAACTCATTTGCACCTTCAGTTTCTTATATAGAAAAATATATATGGTATTACACATCTGTGTCCTATTTATTTCACTAATGAGTATGTCCTCAAAGTACATTCATTTGTGTCCCCCAAAGACTCATGACTCATAGATGGCTGTTTTAGACGGGGCTTGTTCTAGAGTATGTGATTCTGGGATCAAGGGTATGTGATTACTAAATCAGTACACTGATGGGTTTGGCTCCGCCCTACTCCTGATAGTCTTGGTGAAATGGAAGGAACAGAAAGATGTGGTTAACAGTCCCTTAGTTGCTTTTCTGCCATGTGATCACCATGAACTGTTTCTCTTCTGTGATGCTTCTCTGCCATGTGCCACTCTGCACTGGAGCCAGCCAACTATGGACTGAAACTTTTCATGAACTATAAACCAAATAATCCTTTCCTCCCTTACCTTATGGATGAGGTGTATTTTGTCTCAGCGACAAGAAAACTAATACATGATCTTTGATCGTATCTCATTTTACATATAAATATATGAAACCATACCCCATAACATGAATAAAAGCACAGCTAAAGTGCCAACATGAAAATCAAAGTGCATTTTAAGTGTTTTTACTAAAGAAAAATTACTTCCTTTAATAGTACGTATAACAAATTATCACTTTATGCCCTTTAAATATAGAAAAAAATTATTCATGAATTATACTTCAATAAAACTGAAGTCAGTAAGCAACAATACTTTCAAAAAGGAAAGAAAATGTACATAAAGTAAAAAAGACTAATATTTTACTGTTTATTTGTATATTCAGTAAATAATAATACTCTTTCATTTGTCCAAATAATAACTGTATTACCCAGGAATAAGAACATTCTTGCATTGTTTTAAAAATCAAGTTGTCAAATACTGAATAGTCATAAATATTTATGCAAAAATAGAATTCAAAATATGCAAAGAAAAACTGAAAAATACAAAACTCTGTAATTATAGATGGAAATTTTAATAAAATGCCTCCAGCAATTGATAGAATAAAAATCTTAGGTATATAGAGCATATGGATTATACTATTTTACTAACACTGCCTAATGGTCATAGTAACAAAGCAATTTTTTAAGGATGATTGATAAATTATGTCCAGATTTATTTCATGGCTGATTATAGCTCTTGTGTATGATGAATTCTTTATTTAAAAAGATTTTGCAAACCAGTGATGCACTTAACAAAATAAAAATAATATAAGGTAGTAACTATTATTTACCAACAATGTGAAATATTTACACTGTGGGGAGCAGACCCTGCTGGAGGAGACTTTTCAGGCCTGGAGATCTGCACTGGGTGCTGCACCAACTAGCGGTTGCGAGATCTGCACTATGCCAAACAGTGCTGCCCAGCTCCCAAGATGCTCTGCGACCTCTGGATCGCTGCATTGGGAGGCCTGACTGGGAAGGTAAACGACCTCTGACTTGGCCCCCTGACCCTGTTCCTCAAGCTGGCAACATGTTGTTTTCCTTCCTGTCCCTGTGTAGGTTAGGACTAAATTCGAATAGAGTTAATTAAGTGT
>PVIC010058075.1:0-10488 GCA_004025085.1 Thryonomys swinderianus | reverse complement strand
AGAGAAGATCCGGAAATTGTCTATCTGTGATCTATTGATTTCACTTATTAGTATATCCTCCAGATGTCTCCATTTGCACCTAAATGGATCGATCTTGTCATTCTTTATGGCAGAGTAATACTCCATTTTATAAAAAAACCACATCTTCTTTATCCACTCTCCAGTTGATGGACATTTGGGTTGTTTCCAAGATTGAGCTTATTGATGACTTCTTAATTTTATTTCCGTGAAAAAGGTTTTATCCTCTCCTTAGATGGTATAAAAAGATTGTTTTATTTTTTCCTGTTTTTATGGTTTTTCTTTTTTAAAAATGTGTTTTCACCTGTAATTTAATTTATTTTTTATTAAGGTATTTTTGTGATATGTAATGGCCATATTCATTGGGGAATTGGTACATCAACTCCTCATATATCACATCTTGATCATTTTTAATCCCTTTCCTCTCTCTCCATGGCTCCCCTCTCCCCTTCCCCCTGCCCCCCTTCCCTCCCTGTTTGGCACCCTGTTTTCTAGCACCTCCTCTTTATCTTAGTCTTTATTTACATTTTTTGGTTTTTCATGTGGGAGAATCATGTGATATTTAACTTTCTGTGTTGGACTTATTTCATTCAACATTATGGTCTCATGCCCTATTTATTTTCTTGAAAATGACATGATTGTTTGATTTATTTTTTTTTCTAATGAACTAGCTTGTCTCAGGATATTTATTGAATTATCTATCTGTTCTGAATGATTAGAAATTTTCTTTATGCATTACATTATTTTGTAGTTTCTCCTCTTGGGACTATTTGGGTATATTGATGAAACATTTTCTGCACCAGATTCAAATTGTTTTCATTAATGTACCTTTAAAACTCTTTTAATATTGGTAAAAGAATAAAAAAATCTCAGAAAGCCACTCTGAAGTGGTTTTTCCTGGCTGCCATTGAATTTTGGGCAAGAATGAAAACTAATTTTAGACAGTAGAATTATCCTTTTTGTCTCTTATGTGGCAAGGACTCCTCTGAAAACTAACTTCTAAGGGAGAGATCATTGGAGTAGAAACTAGCTGTTGTTCTATGCTGCTGATGCTATGGGCCCACCTGCAGCCTCATAAGTTGAAATAATGCTGGTTTCCCCTAACAGGTGGGATATAAGGAACCTGAACTTGAATTTGCTAGTTTACGTAGCAGTCAGGGGATACACCATTTCAAATTTGATAAAATGAAAAATGCAAATAAGAAAAAAGATCTACTCTTGGCATATGGTTGCTGCCAATAATCCCATGAAATATTTAAGGGAATTCAAAGCATAAGAAATCTGGGTAATCTGTGGGGAAATCCGTGACCTGAACTTGTACAGATGTGACTCTTCTGGGCTCTGTCCCCACCACCCTGGGGCCGCCCCGCACACTGACTCAGTGGGAGGCTGGTATGATGCTAATGTCTGGAGTGGGTGAGGCGTAGGAAGCAAAAACAGATATTTAGACACTTTTTTCTTTTCTGGTTCTTTCTCAGATAATATTCCAGGCTGCCACGGGAACAGTCCCCCATTGTAGACCCTGGCCGAGGCAGCTTGGTGAGGCTGCCGTCTGAGGCCTGCTGGGAGATTATCTTTAACGGGGAAGCACTAACTTTTTCAGAGAGGCAGTTACAAGTTAGTCCAATCTGCCATGACCCTAACCTGTGATCTACGATCTTGTGTGGTCTCTAGGGTAGGTACCCTGGTTCCCTACTTCGAGCATCTGTTGCTGCAGACTTTGGAAGGTAACATGCTCAGAACTTGGGCTTCGTGGGCCCAGGGGCACATCACACAGTCTGGTAGACAGAAATCAGAACTCTCTTCCCTTCTTAGTGATTGTGCTGATGTGCATAATAGCTGAAGAGTGGGTGAGGGGAATAGAACACACTGCGTGGAGGGAACCAAGCTGAGTCCTGTGCTGCTGAGCAGGAAGTTACCTACAGCTACCTACCTACAGCTCAGCACCCTGTCCCACAGATCAGGGTTACTTACAGGACCCAGGTGTTTCGTAGGGCAAAAGTGTCTATGAATGGCCTGACTTGGGGATGTCCTACCCGGGGTGGTGCTGGAGCCATGCCTGCCCCAGCATTCCTACCCCAAGGTGACAACTTCTGCCATCTGAAGTGACCCTGCCGTGTTCCTTCATTCAGACTGAACAACTGTTAGGTTTTTCTGTTGTAGCCCTTTGTACAGACTGGGGCTCTCCACTTTGTCATCCTCCCAGGGGTTGGGGGAGGCAGGGGCAGAAGGTGGTTGTGCAGCAGCCTTTTCCGTCGTAGACCACAGATGGCCCTAGGTTCTTAGCTCCAGCCACACTCAGCCCACCAGGGCGGGCCCCTCTCAGCTGGCAGGTGGACATCTGTCCCTTCATAGTTGGTGAAAGGACACTTGCATGTAGCAGGGAGGACAGTCGTGGGTGGCTGTGTTCCTTTACTGAGTGCTTGTGATGGGGCAGGCACTGCTAATGACTACCAGGGTCCATCCTCCTAAGTACAGGAGACCAGATAACTCAAAGATCATTTTTCCATGGATGATTCAAAGGAACACTCAGCCTAGACTCTTTAACTTTGTACTTTGCAATAGGATTTGCTTTGCTGTGAGACTCTAATCCCCTGAGGTGGGGCTCAGGCTGTAAATACAGGTGAAGCTCTCTGCCTGCTTTTCCCTCCTCCCTGTGGCCTGATTCTGGCCACTGAGTGGGATGGGTCTGTGGCACAGGGATTGGGGACCCCTGCTTTAGACCATAGATATCTATTATTTCATTTAGTCCTCACAAACCTGTGGGCCTGTTTTTATTGTTCCTATCTTAGTATTTGGGGAGCCTCAAAAGGGGCCTTGCTCTTAGTAAAATCCCAGTAAGTGTGTTGGCCTGGCAACCACTTGATCTGGCTCCTGAAACCAACTGTGCACATCTTTTTCTGGCCCCTGTACACAGGGACGATGCAATGGCATCTCAAAACCGGCCACACTGTATTTACACTCCAGAAATTGGTAAGCATAGCAAATCAGATAGTTTCCTTTTCTCTTTTCTTTCTCCTGCAGTGCTCACCTCATCACTATGAGTACTAATGTATAGGCCCTAGTGGCATAGAAACACCCTTAGACTCAGCCTCCACGGAAAGCAGTCCAATAAGAAAGGGGACCCTCTTAAGTTTTCTTAGTTTAGGAAACATTTCTCTCTTTGTGTCTTGCTGTTACCACACTGGTAATAAAATCCAGGGCAGAGTCGTATTCCAATGGGCTTTACCTGCAAGGATCCCTAGAGAGGACCTATGACCTGTAGCAAAAGACTTGGAGAGTCAACCTTCCGCTTGGAAAGCTGTGTGTAGTTGGTCATCCCTGGGGATAGGATTGCACTGTGCCCTCCCCCCAGCACTCTTCTGAGTGGGTCCTTGCAAATGCTGTCCAACAATTAGATCATTTGAGGGGAAATACGAAAATAGAAGTTTGTTCCAACTCCAGGAGAAGTTGTGGAAGAAGAGCTTGCAGGGCAGAGGGGAATTAGGGTGGGCAAATGTGTCTCCTTGGATCCAGATTCTAATTCCTTGATGAACTTCCTGCAGGAACTCAGGAAAGTCACTTGGAATTTCTACTCATTTCCGTAAATCAAGCGTGATTTGACCTACAAAAACCTGCATCTATCTACCACTGGTCTAAATGAATTCTGTGTTCACTGAATGCTCTGAAGAGTACAATGCACTGCTCATGACAGTACCATGATTTTCCGGATGTATTTTTATTTTAGCATAAAACAAAGATGTCTGCTGTAAGAGTGAAAGCCAATTTTTCATTTGTCTGAAATGGAAAAGAAGAAATGAATTGTGTTTCTCATCTAATGTTTGTGCCAAACATTTCTTTATTTGCAGCATTGGGTTGGGGCCCAGGGCCTTGTGCATGCTAAGCAAGGACTCTACCACTGAGCGACACCCCAGCCAAGACTTGCAATTATTAACTCTCAATTCTGTGCTACCTCTATGTCTTACACTTCTTTCTTATGTTTGTTTGAATTACAGATTGAGTACCTTTAATCTGAAAAACCCAAGTCCAACATATACTCACTGGAAACTTTCTTTTTTAGTACCAGGGACTGAATTCAGCACTGTGCTTGCAAGGCAGGCATGGTGCCACTGAGCTCAATGCCTGGTCCTCACCGGAAACTCTCTACCTTTGATCTCGTGTCATGGGTCAAAATCAAAGCACAAGTGCACTAATAATACTGTATAAAATTATCATCAGGCTATATGTTGTACATGAAACATATAAGAATTTTATGTTAGCTTTAGGTCCCATTACCAAAATATCTCTATCCTTCTCTCTATTTCTGTTTCTGTCTCTATCTCTAGTCCAAAATCCAAAACCAAAAACAATCTGAAATCTAGCCTTTTAGATAAAGGATATTCAACCTGTCTGTACTGATTATCACTTTTCCAATCTTCTACAGGTGATGAGACTTTTGAGGATAGAGTTCAAACTACATCCATTTCTTCATTAATAAAAAAATCATTGTGACCTACTATGTGCTTTAAATGAGGTCAGAAGAGGATGAAACAAATTTGTCTGTTAGGGACTTGCTAGAGGGAGAATGGCAGGGAGGAAACTCGTGGAAAGTAACAAAGGCAGGTATGATGGCATGCTCACTAATAATCACTACTAAAGAGCAGATTGACACTACTATGGACATTGAAAAAGAGGGGTTTGTAGGGATAGAGGAGTTGACAGACACAGTCAGGGATAAAGTTGGCAGTGACATCAATTATAACTTTACAGAGAGAAGCTCAGTAGAGAAACAGTTTCTATACTGTCTGAGCTGCAAGTTGATGCATTTGGAATAGTGAACAGACATCCCTGGCTATGGAAACAATAAAGAGAAATTCAGCTCTTCAGTCCGGAGATTGAGCTCAGCGGTTCCAGTGCCTGCCTAGCAAGCACAAGGTCCCTGGTTCGATCCCTGGTAACTACATACAGCAATACCGGGCATAGTGACTCATGCCCACTGGCAATCAGTACCACATACCACAAATGCTGGGCTTGGTGGCTCAAGCCTGTGATCCCAGCGTTCAGGAGGCAGAAGCAGGAGGATTGCTGAATTCAAGGCTTCCCTGGGGCTACATAGTGAGCTCAGGGACAAACTGAACTAAAAAGCAAAACTCTGTCTCAAAATTAAAAAAAAGAAAAAGAAAAAAAGAGAGATTAGAGTTCTTCAAAGCAAGGGGAACAACATAGCTAAAACAAGCACAATGTGCTGTGCATGGTGGTGCACACGTGTGATCCCAGCTACTCAGGAGCTTAAGGCAGAAGGACTGCAAGTATGAGACCAGCCTGGACAATTTACCATAATTGTCCTTCTTACCATAAAATATAAAAAGGGCTGAGGATGTTGCTCAGTGGTAGAGTGATGGCCTAGCATGTGTGAGGCCGTGGGTTCAATCTCTAGTACTGAATAAACAAAGAAAAACAGGCAAGCACAATATACATCAAAGCTGAGTAGGGCTGAGTGATGAAGCATAGCTGAGCCCCCTGTGGCAATTTAAGTTATGACAGGCCTCACGGAAGAGGGGACTAGCCCATCAAGGGCACCGTGTGCTTTTCTCTGACCCTCAGGTTGGGCTGCCTTGGAACATGCTGTGCCCTGAGAACTGCATGTATTCAAAGTGAGTGCTGGCAGCTGGCTGCTTGGTCACACCACTTGAGTTGCAACCCGAGGCTCTGGAATCCTCATGCTTGGTGCCCTGGACATGCCGAACAAGCCAGACACACAGAGGACATCATTCCTCAGCTTTCACGCTTCCCAGAGCTGGCAGCAGGCTCTGAAGCCCAGACACTTTTCAGTGGGTGCCCAGTAGTCCAAAAAACCTCAATAGATGGTAGTTGGTATCCTGTCTTTCAAGGCATCAAAAGAGCTATTTGGAGGTTGTGTCTTAGAGGAGCTTATCAGTATCAGACCAGTCCTGGGTTTAATGGCTATGAAGTTGCTTCTAAAGCTGAAATTGTATCCTTCTACAAGAATGCATTGGTGACAGCTAGGGGTATTTATAGACAAGTACCCATACAGAGTCATGTAATGAAGAGAATGTGAAGTTGCTGTGTGTTCCAGAAGGCTTCCTTGGCTTTCTGACTGAACTCTTGCTCCTTGGCACTACAGCAGTGTGCCTTTACCATGGCACTTTCTGTACCACATTCAGCTATCTCTGATCATGAGTATCCCTCCCTCCTTAACCTGGACCCTCTCAAGGGCAAAGATGACTCCTTTCTCAGCTTTGTGCCTCCTATTTTGCATCCTGTTTTGATTATTGGTTGTGCACCATCAACATTTGGGTCACAGAATTAAAACCAGGCTGTAGAGCAGGCCTGTCTCTCCTTCCAGCCACCTGGCTTTCCATCCCCTGTGCCCAGCTGTGTGAGAACTTACAGATTTCAAGAAAGGAATGTCAGGAAAATGATCCCATAGTCCATTTCCTTGGCACTCATAAGCTTTGAAGTAGGACATGTAGCATATGGAAGATGTATAGCCTGTAAGCCTGGACAATCTTTTCCCAGGAGGTGGTTTCTCATGGAGACAGGCAAATTTATAGAATATATCGGTCTTTGTGGCTTCCTTAGGGAAGAACCAGTTCTCTGAGTTGGCTACATCTTGAAATGCTGATTGGTACACATAGCACCCTGACAGAGGTTGGCGTGCCTCAGATTACTTCTTGCTTTTGATGGCGGAGTGTCTGCTCTGAAGACACCTGTTCCCAAATCAAAGTGTGTTCCCCATGATATTGAAGATAATCTTTCACATTAGGAATGAATTTTGGAGCTATGTGTCTGGATTCATGCATCAGGAATGACTCTGGAAGGAAATCATAGGAGACAGAATACAGTATTTGCAGGTTCCACATCCATAGATTCAACCAACTTTAGATGTAAAATATTGTTTTACATTTTTTGTGCTGAAAATGTGTAGACTTTCCCCTTCTAATATAGCATGACACTTATCTATGCATTTATAATGTTATTAGATATAAGTAGTTTAGAGATAATTTCAAATACATGGAGGATGCACCTCAGTTCTAGGCAAATCCTATATCTTTTTGTATGAAGGTCTTCAACACCTGTGAATCTTGGTATTGGAGTTCTGGAACAAATTTTCAACAGATACCGAAGGAAGACTATGTACTCAGTGATTTTCTATGCAGGAAGAACTCCTTAGTTAAATCAATGATATGTATGGTTGTGTGTATGTGTACATATAGATATGTAAGCATTTACATTTTGTAATCATGCAGACCTTTATTTCAAATGAAATCACTTGTGGAAACCTGTTGTACCAAACAAGTGAGACATCTCTGGTTGGAGCTGAGAGTGTGGGGATTGGAGAGATGTAGGGGTTAGGGTGTATGCAAAAGGGGGTCTGGGTACTGGTCTATTTCTTAAAGGGGCTCCTTTAAGCTTACAGGAGGCTGTGCATGAAATCCAACCATGTTTGGGACCTCAGTAAGCAAATCCTTAATGTTAAGAAGCCCTAACATTATGAGTTATTATAATTCAGCATGTTTTCAAAAATGTAACTTATTCTTTTCATGAAGAACCATATTCTCCCCAGTATTCCATGTCAGTGATTTGGGTATAATGACCTTTTTTGGCACATCTAGATGACCAATGGTATGAGCTCTTTTTTCCCGTCTAAGAAGATGCACATCTCAAATCCTCTAAGGCAGGAAGTCACAATACTAGTTTGTCCACATACATTTTAAGCAGGGGCAGAAAGTATCAGTGACCCACTTGAGGGCCCCCAGAGAAGAGGCTTCATTCAGCTGGTATCCAAACACAGAAATTTCAGTCTCCAGGAAGGGGGTTAATTGCACCTCAAACACCATGGAATGTACCAGAGAAACTTCTAGAGCACAACTCTACAGTGGCTGAAAACAGGAAGGGAAATGTTATCAAGTCTGAGTACTGAGAAATTCCTGCAAAACTATGAGGACAGGAAGGAGTGGCCAGTTTTAGAATGCGCACGTGTGAAGAGGAACACCCTAAGGTGGGGCCACAGGATTGGAGAGTGAGTACAGCCGAGAGGCTATCAGTGATTTTCATGGGAAGAATTGGGTCTTCCCTGCTCCCCAGATTTCTTCTGCATGGAATGTGAAGTGTGAACAATTGTATTTGAAGATGAATTATTTAAGGAGGCAATCAAAGGGGGCCCTAACCCAATGTGATTCATACTGTAAAGAGAAGTGTTTGGATAGAGGATAGACATACAAGGAGAACACCATATGGACATGAAGACAGTCATTTATGAAGCAACAAGAAGACCACAGAACAGATTCTTTCCTCATAGTTCTTAGAACCAACTCTGCCACCACGTTGATCTTGGATTTTCATCCTCCATGAGATGGTAAACTTCTGCTGTTGAAATTACCCAGGGCTTGTGGTGTGTTGTTACTGCACCCTTAAGAACCAGTGAAGTGGAAATACTAATTCTGAAGCTCATGATGTGGGCAGTGGAACACTCCAGAGGGGGAACATTCCAGCTGCCCCTACTGGCCAATAAAGAGGAGTTAGGCTCTTTCTATGTCCCGGGGGCTTCCCCATTTTGTTTATTTTCTCCTTTTGATAATATTATGTTCTCTGTTTGTAGATGAATTTAGTTTTTTTTCAGCTTTTCCTATTGTCTTCTCCAGGCTTTGTCCTGCAAGAACAACACAGGCAGAAGCACGAGTTAGCCTAACCAGGCTAGTGAAGATTCCCTCCCTCACTTCACTAGAGGGGTTGCTGTCTGTCTGTCTGTCTGTCTGTCTGTCTGTCTGTCACCTATCCATCAAGTTCTAGTGTTCTACAGTACAGTGGGATGCCTATAGTTCACAATAACCTATTATATGTTTTGTGAAGCACTAGGAAAGAGTAGCTCAAAGGCCCCAGACAGAAAAGAATGATTACAAGTTGAAATGTTAAGTACCTTGATTTCATAGCATATACTATATACATTGGTTATTGAAATATTACACTATACACATAAATCTTTATAATTATTACAAAAAGGAAAAAATGTACAAAATTTAGAAATGAAACATACATTTTTAAAATTCCAGTTACATAGGAAAAAGATAAATCTTATTTCTTCTGTCTTCAAGTCTAAAATGTCCATGCAAAGAAGACCATAATCTTGGAGCAAACTCTGAGCTCCCCAAATTAAAAGCATGCATATGCCCCTCTCTGTATGGCTATCTGATCAACTATGATCTCTCCTTTTTTCTGAATTTAAATTTTTTAATTGAATTCTTTACTGGTACATTTTACAGACAGCTCACAATCACACTCAACATTGGGGAATTTGTACCAGTATATGACATAAGTTAATTCTCATTTTTACCCATATCCCTACCCACTCCACAATCCCCCATCCCCTATATACATATGCTTTCTTTTTCTTTTCAAATCATATTTATTCTTTCCCCTCCCCTATTTCCTTCAAGTATTTCCTATTTCACAAAATCTATCATACTTTCTAGAACTCATTTAAATCTACAGGTTCTCATACCAGAAAAAAGATATGGTATTTACATATCTGTGATCTATTTATTTTATTTGTTAGTGTATCCTCAAGATTGAATTTAAATTTTTATTAGTGTTTGCAGTACATAATGATTATATTTACTGTGGGGAGCTGGTACATGAATATAAAATGACATTTCTTTTGACACCCCCTCTCCTTTGCCTCTCCCCTCCATTTCTTGGGCTCCTCCCTATTTGCAAAAGATTTTTTGTTTTGCTCTTTAATTTAGTTATACTTTGGATTTCTCATACAAGAGAAATCATATGACTTTAAGCTTATGTATCTGATTTGTTTCACTTGAGATTATGGTCTCAAGGTACATCCATTTTCCTAGAAATGATTATAGTACAGTAATACTTCATTGTGTATAAGTATAACATTTTCTTTATTTATTCGTTTGTTGATGAATATAGAACTCTCCCAAGATTTAGCTATTATAAACTGTGTTGCTATAAGCAAAGCAATGTGCACATAAATGTAAATATGCATGTATCATTGTAACTTTTTTTTCTTTTTTTTGAGACAAGGTCTTGCTTTGCAGTTCAGGCTGGCCCTGAGCTCACTATGTAGCCCAGGCAAGCCTCAAACTCAGCAATCCTCCTGTCTCTGCCTCCCGAGTCCTGGGATTACAGGCGTGAGCCACCACGCCCGGCATTGTGGTATGTGGTATTGATTGCTGGTGGGCGTGAGTCACCACGCCCAACATTGTATGTGGTTACCGGGATTGAACTCAGGTTTTGCACTTGCAAGGCAGGTGCCAGAACCTCTGAGCTAAATCTCCAGCCCTGGATTTGCAGTTTTAATTTTTTGAGGAGTCTCCACATTGATTTTCATAGGATTGTACTGATTTATATTAAGAAAGGTTTCTTTCTCCCCTTCCTTCCTTCTTCCTTCCTTCCTTCCTTCCTTCCTTCCTTCCTTCCTTCCTTCCTTCCTTCCTTCCTTCCTTCCTT
>PVIC010058074.1:0-10484 GCA_004025085.1 Thryonomys swinderianus | reverse complement strand
TTTTTTTTTTTTTTTTTTTTTGAGACAAGGTCTTGCTTTTTGTAGTTCAGGCTGGCCCTGCACTCACTATGTAGCCCAGGCAAGCTGCCATGAACTCAACAATCCTCCTGCCTCTGCCTCCCAAGTGCTGGGATTACAGGCATGAGCCACCACGCCCGGCACTGTGGTATGTGGTACTGATTGCCGGTGGGTGTGAGTCACCACGCCCAGCATTCTATGTGGTTACCGGGATCGAACTCAGGACCTTGCACTTGTGAAGCAGGCACTTGGATCCACTGAGCTAAATCTCTGGCCCTAGGGATTTTTTTTTAAATGAAATTTTTTATCTAATCCTTATGGCCTCAAGTGCATTTGTGAGTTGATGCCTAAGCAAAGATGTGATGTATCCTGCCTAAGTTACTGAATTTGAAGATTTGGGAAGGAATCAAAGCCATCTAGACAGAAGTGGTGGATGGAAGTCAGGTTGGCCGTGGACTTGAAGAGTTCAGTGTTAGGAGATGAACTAGTAACCAAGGATACTGCGTGAGTTTGTGCAGCAAATATGTGCTCAGGCACTGCTGCTCCCATGCATCTGACTAGGGAAGAAGTCAGTGTAATATTCCAGATGCATTTGGCTTTGCTTCTAGTGTTTGCACAGTGGCTGTGGTGCCTCTGGACATCATATCCAAGTGCTAGGAGAAATAAAAAGGGGTGAAGGAATTTTTTTATTCAGGAACTTTACTCTTTGGGAGCTTTTGCCTGTATTTCATTGGCTAGTTCCGCAAGGGAGGCTAGGAAATAGGGTATTTTTAGCTAGGCACTTTCTTTCCCAGACAAAATGAGGGAGAGTTCTGTTAGGAAGGAAGAGTATGGGACTGGATTGCAGGTAGATGACAAGCCCTGGTTGCCACACAGCAGACTGTGTGAAACAGTAAGTAGTGAGCAAGAGTTAGAGGCGAACAGAGAAGAGAGTTGGAAAGAAGTACCGAAGGCAGTGGGCACAGAGGAAATGTGTGCGTGGGGTCCTAGGAAAGGAGAAGGAGGGCTCGAGGAGGCACCTGGGCAGGTTCTGGGGTGGGCGGCTGGGGCAGAAGCCTCAAGGTCAGGAAACTTGCTTTTCCTGTTGTGCCCTTTATGGGGGCCTCACTTCTGTCCTTGGCCCTTGTGCACACCAGCGGTGATAGCCCTGTTTCCCTTTGCAGACAGGCCTGTGCAAGGGCTTGTGACACCACCACTGACCCCCTCTGTGGTTCTCTTCCAGGGAGACCACTGTAATTTTAGCCATGACATCGAATTGCCGAAGAAACGAGAGCTGTGCAAGTTCTACATCACAGGGTTTTGCGCCCGAGCTGAGCACTGTCCCTACATGCACGATATCCTTTGCCATTGCTGGCAGCTGCAATGAATCAGAGGTCATGGTCGCTTTGGTTTTCCACGGGGTTCACCCTCACCTCAGCCCAGTGCTGGGCCTGTTCTGCTGTGCAGATGAGTAAGCAAGGATGTGCCTCCCATGCATTCTCTCAGCGCATGTGTTCTCTGCTGCCCCTACCGCAGCCTGAGTTGTGTCCAGCTTGCTCTGTGACCTTGGGCAAGTCTCTTAACATCCCATTCTATTGAGGCCCTAGGACACAGCTACAAGGCTAGCTTAGTGGGTCAGAAACTCCCAGAATAGGAGTTCTGTGAGCCATGCTTTATCTTGGGTCTGCTGCTAGCCCAGTGGGGAACCTGAGCAAGTCACCTCTGCTCTGGCTTCACTCTGCAGAACAGAGGGGCATGGGTTCTGCTCAGGTAGGTCCCGTGAGGCGAAAGATTTGCCTTAACTTGTGAACGTGACTTTCCTTGTAAGCTGTACCACACAACTGGGAACTGCATCAATGGAGATGACTGCATGTTCTCCCATGACCCTCTGACCGAGGAGACACGAGAGCTGCTGGACAAGGTAGGGGTTTGGAGCCACGCTCACAGGAACCAGGAAGCCTGCCTTCCGTGCCCTTGCATTGCTGTTGTGCTTGCTTTGCTGACACATGGATCCACGCTGGGTATAAAGGGGGAGGAGCAGACAATTTTCGCGTGATGCTTTCCCTTCCTGTTCACAGAAGTTTAAGGAGATTGGCTAGTTTTTGAGACAAGAAAGAAAGACCTTCAGTACATCAGCAGGCTTTAGGCATGTGTCCATCAGCACAACCCTGTTGGGTGTCAGGCCTTAGATAGGGAGGAGCCCTGGGGAAGCAACAGTTAGAGAAACTCCACCCCATGCCAAGGTGTACATAGGGAAAATGCTCGCTCTTGCCATTTCCTTTGGGAGTTTATCACCCTAGAGGTGTGTGATCAGTAAATACTTAAGAGTCCAGTTATTGTCCTTGTAGGATGTAGTGGGACAAGTAATGGTGGCCCCTTCTCATCTGGAGGGTGTAGTGATCTCTAATTGAATATTGCCCTCTGCTGGAAGTTTAGAGTTTTGCTTCATTGAGAATAACAGCCGCACAATTCATTTTAATATTTTTAGTGCCAGATTTTTACTTTTAAGTTCTTAAATTTCTTATTCATTTTTTGTTCTTGTGTTGAGATAGAGTCTATGTAGTCTAGGCTGACCTTGAACTCACCATAGTCTTCCTGCCCCAGCCTCCTAAAAGTTGGCATTACAGGCATATACTACCATAGCCCCTCACTCCAATTTCTTATTTTATCTTTGAAGAATAAAAAAAAAAATTATTGAAAGAAAAAGAGCTTCTGAGAGAGACAGAGGGGGACTGGAAAGTGGGTTGCCCACACTACCAATTTTTTATTTAATTCAGAATACCACTTTATCTTTCCAATAAAACTTTGTCTTCAAGAAACAAGTAGGGGTTTGACTTGGCCCACACTTGATAGTTGGCCAGCCCTTGGTCTTTCATATTTTTTTTTGTACATTTTAGGTATACATAATGATCCTATTCATCATAGGGAATTTGTGTCTTATTACTACTTTTTCCCCATTCCCCTCCCCTCCCTTCAACTCCTCTCCCCCCACCCTTTTTTTTTTTGAGACAGGGTCTTGCTTTGTAGTTCAGGCTGGCCCTGAGCTCACTTTGCAGCCCAGGCAAGCCTGGAACTCAGCAATCCTCCTGCCTCTGCCTCCCGAGTGCTGGGATTACAGGTGTGAGCCACCGCGCCTGGCACTGTGGTATGTGGTATTGATTGCCGGTGAGCGTGAGTCTCCACGCCCAGCATTGTATGTGGTAACTGGGATCGAACTCAAGACCTTGCACTTGCGAGGCAGGTGCCGGTACCACTGAGCTAAAGCTCTGTCCTTCCCCTTCTTATTTACAAAAGCTTTGGTTCCATTTTTTCTTCTGTTCTCTTGTCCATTCCTCCCTTTCTTCCCCTCTCTTCCCTTATTGTCCTTCCCATTTGAACATTGCTTTCCATCTCCCAATATCTGTTACGCATTTTGGTCCTTATTGACACTTTTGATTTCTCAACATTGATGTACTTAGGCCTAGGGATTTAGCTTTATGGCTCTGGCTTCTGCCTGGCAAGTGCAAGATCCTGAGTTCAGTACCTGGGACCACATACCACAATGTCAGGGGTAGTGGCTCACACCAGTAATCCCAGCACTTGGGAGGCAGAGGCAGGAGGATTGCTGTGAGTTTAAGGCTAACCTGGGCTACATAGTGATTTCAGGGTTAGCCTGCACTAAAAACTGAGACCCTGTCTCAAAAAACTAAAACAAAACAAAAAGAAGCTGAAGGATGTATTTAAATATGCTTGTCCAGTTTATTTAAGAATATGGTCTCAGGGTACATCCATTTAGCTAGAAATGTCTCAAGCTTTTCCTTCTTCATGGCAGAGTAATGCTGTATTTTGGAATACCCCTTTTTTAAATCAGCAAATAACAAAAACAATTTATTTTTTTCTTATTTATTTATTTATTTACTTACTTACTTACATACTTATGTTGTACATACATATAGGGTCTTGCTTTGTAGTTCAGGATGGCCCTGAGCTCACTATGGAGCCCAGGCAAGCCTCGAATTCAGCAATCCTCCTGAGTGCTGGGATTACAGGTGTGAGCCACCACGCCCGGCATTTTCCTTTTATTTTTGAGACAAGGTCTCACCATGTACTTCAGGTTGGGCTTGAACTCACTGTGTAGCTCAGGCTGGCTTTGAACTCATGGTGAGTCTCTTGAGTCCTGGGGTTATGGGCATCCACCAACATGCCTGGCTAAAAGTTGAGATTTTTTAAATTATCTTTCTCATGGCATTTGGCATTGAACCCAGGTCCTCCATCATGCTAGGCAAGCTCTGACCCTAGCTGACGAGAGTTGTATTTTCTGTGTATTGCCCTCTCTTTTTGGATCAGTTCTGTTTCAAGCACTGGCTGTAGGTGGCCAGTGCCCCACATAGGATTGTGCTGCTCCAGAGGCCCTTGTGTAAACAAAGGGGCATATTTCAGCTCCTGGCCACACACCTATTAAGGTATCACTGCTGTCCTCTGTCTCAAGTGCATGGATTTAAAGACTGGCAAGCTAGGGGGCTGGAGATTTAGCTCAGTGGTTCCAGCACCTGGCTCACAAGCACAAGGCCCTGAGTTAGATCCTGGTAACCACATACAATGCTGGGTGTGGTGACTCACGTCCACCAGCCATCAATAACACATATCACAGTGCTGGGCGTGGTGGCTCACGCCTGTAATCCCAGCACTCGGGAGGCAGAGGCAGGAGGATTGCTTAGTTCCAGGCTTGCCTGGGCTACATAGTGAGCTCAGGGCCAGCCTGAACTATAGAGCGAGACCCTGTCTCAAAAAAAAAAAAAAAAAAAAAGACTGGCAAGCTAGGGAAAAACATGCTAGGATTGGAATGGTTAGAAAATAACATGTATGCTGTTCTTAGAAGGACCTCAGTGAACCCGTGGGAGAGCCGGGGCTCCCCTGGTAGCCTGTTGGTGGTCTAAGCTACGGTGTCACTCAGAACAAAGTCCCAGCCACACTCCTAAAATGTCTGACTTTCTTTTTGTGGGGGAGGGCAGCTGTGGACTGAGCCCCAAGCCTTCACACTGAATCACATTCTGAGCCTGTTTTTCTGTGTGTTTTTTTGTTGTTGTAGTTGTTTGTTTATTTGGGGGTTTTTTGAGACAGAGACTCACTTTTGTAATAACTGGCCCTGAACACACTGTATAGCCCAGACTAGCCTTTGAACTCTTGGCAATCCACCTGCCTCAGCCTCTCGAGTGTTGGGATTACAGCTGTGAGTCTCCACACCTGGCTTGTTTTTCTGTTTTGGGATAAGGTTTCACTGAGTTTCCAGGCTGGGGTCAAACTTGCAGTCCTCCTACCCAGCCATCCAAAGTGCTGGGATCATAGGTGTGCATGTCTCTGCATTTTTATCCTCCCCAAAACACTCCTTTCAGTTTTGTCTTCCCACTTGGTGACATTTCCATCTGTCTAAAGATGGGAGTTTCCAGCCAGCCAGTCTGTATTTGGAAACTTGCCTGCATCAGGGGTTGGTGATGAACCTTATTTTGGGAGCAAGTGGCAAGAATAACAAGTTCCTTCCCCCAGATTCACCTGCTAGTGGTTATCTGTCCTGTTTCCTTTAGGCACATTGGCTTTAGTGGGGGTGTGTATTTGTCTGTCTGTGTGTCTTTTTTTTCCTTGAGCATTTGAGAATTAGGTGGGTACACCTTGGTTCTTTCAATATTTCAGTTACATGTAGGTTTGTGCTTTTAATTTTTCTTTTTTGAGATGGTGTCTCATTATGTAGTTCAGGCTGATCTTGAACTCGGTGTGTAGCCGAGGCTGACCTGGAACTCTTCAGCATTTCTCCTGCTTCAGCCTCCCAAGTGCTAGGATTACAGTTGTGTGCCACCATGCCTGGCAGTAATTTTCTTATGGTCAGGTTTTTAAGGTATAGTCAGGGTCCAGGAAATTCTCCTATGTAGCCTGAAATTCTGTGGTTCAGTGAGCATGTGGAGTTACCACCACACAGTGCAGAGACAGGAAGAGAGCATCAGGTAAGTGGAAGTGTATGGTCAACAGCCTTTGCATTTGGGGCTGTGTGTGGCTTCTTAGATTGGGCAGAACACATTTGAGGTTAACCTAGTTGTTTGGGTTCATTGCTGTTGGTTGCCGAATTCTCCACTGTGTGGATGGCTGAGTTTGTTAGCCAGGCATTAGTTGAAGGACATCTGTGTTGTTTCCACTTAGGGACAACAGCATAAGAGTTTGCAACCAGCTAACTGCCTTGAGCTCACTTAGGTGGCAAAGCTGGGTCTACATCTTTTGCATATGTGCCAGCGCAACCTTTGTTAGGGTTGAAAAGCTGACTTTAGCTTTAGGAAACTGATCAGGTCATTGAGCGTTGGTCCTAGGGAGAGGGCTTGGGACTTAGTGGAGTGCTTTTGGCTGTGTCCCATGATGTGCCTGGAACCCAAGCCCTGCAGTGGGAAGGGCAGGAAGTGCCTGGGACCGATGTGCCCTGCCACAACATCTGTGCTCGAAGGACTGGTATGCTAGAAGGGCCGGTTGCCAGTTTGGGTTCAGCCCTTCTGTTTATTTTCTCATAGGTATTTTATGTGCTCTTGGCTGAAATGCAGTTAGCACAGAGCCCATCTGTATTTCAGGCAGCATCCCTCCGGTGTCCCTTGGGCTGTGCCAGCAGGAGGACTTGTGTGTGGCTGAGATCCAGGGAGGGGAGCTGTTCTTGCTTTGCCCAACACAGATTGGCAGCAAAAGTGTGGCCCCACTGAGACACTTCTGGGCAGAGTCCAGACAATCCCCCAGAGGGAGGCTGACTTCAGGCATTGGGGTGCCCTTATGGAGCCCCTCAGTCCAATCAGTGGCTCTTAGGTGCCTCTGGTGCGACTGCTGTGTTTGAACTGCCCAAGGTCTGTCTCAGTCCCCCCAGCTGACAGCATGCTGGAGAAGGCTGGCTTTTTACATTGGTTCAGAGGTAGAGAGAAGTGAAACACATGTTCTGTGGCCTCAGAGAAGCAAACCTGGTCTGTGAGGAGGCCTCTGATGGCTGGTGTCAGAACAACTCTGGAAATGAGAGCTGTGCCAGGTGTTGCGGGGGTGATGCAGTAAGGGAATGGGCGTGAGGATAGAGGGGAGGATGGGGAGGGGCTGGGAGCAGGCTATGGAGGGGCTGTGGGGAGAAAAGGATAGAAAGAAAGCCAGGGTGCTGGGCATGGTGGTGTACTCCTGTAATCCCAACACTTGGGAGTTTGAAGCAGGAGGTTCCAAGAGTTCAAGACTAGCCTGAAGTACATGGCAAGGCCCTGTCTCCAAAGGAAGAAAAAATAGGATGCCAAGACGAAGTGTGTTCCTGTTTAATGAGGTATAACCTTACTAATTTTCACTTTTGACTTGAAGGCACCAGGCTGTGTTCAAAGGATTTAGCAGGGCAGTGGCTTGACCACGTTTGTAATCTTGAATTTTGCTCTGTGCTGTGCAGAGGATGTTGGGGATTCGAGAGATGCTGGGATCAGGACAGCAGTCATCCTGTGGAGGGCTGTCAGGCCTACAGTGTTCCCTTCTGCACAGGGTCCCAGTTGTTGAGATGTTGCGTCCCAGTGTAGACATGAGTGTTTTCTGGTATCTCATCAGGCATCTTCCCTGTGCCAGGTCTGTGCTGGCAGCTAGGAATGTAGCAGGAAAGGTCATATTTCCTGCCCTCCTGGGGTAGACAGGATTGGCAAGCCAGGAATCAGTAAAGGATTAAGCAAAGTACCTGGCCTTCAGGTGTAGGACTGCTTTGAGGCACCTCATAGTACCCAGGTGGGAACACGGGAGTTGGGCATCAGCATTCTGCATTGACACATGAGATTGCAACAAGTGGATCAGAAACCACCTGAGAACGGAGGGGATAGTAGCCTGAGGCACAGTCTGTGCTGAGCTCTTGGCTATCCTTGCACCCACGACAGGGTTGGGTGCTTACGTTCGAGGGCAAGTGGAAGGAGATGGAGCTGCTGGGAACTCCTCAGCCATGCTTTCGTGCTGAGTCATGGTTAGCTGGTGGGATTTTACTGCAGGTGAAATATCACTCTGCCAGAAGAGAAATGGGGCTGGAGCATACGCTGAGGGTGGAATACTTGCCTAGCATCCAGGAGGCTCTGGGCTCCATCTCCAGCAGTGCAGTAAAAGAAGAAGGCGGGAAGGACAGATGGTGTAATGTGATGAGCTAGCTTAAGTGTCATAAAAGGCACCTAGCGCATGTTTCTGCTTGAAGTTTTCTGAGTAGACCATCCATAGAGAGAGTAGGTGGCTGGTTGCCAGGACTGGGGAGGAAGGTCAGAGAGTGACTTTTGCATGTACAGAGTCTCCTTGGGAATGTTGAAACACTCTGTAACTTGAAGAGGTAGTGGTGGCTGCCCAACAGCACTGTGTGTTAAATGCCCTGAGTTGTTTACTTTACAGATAAAATACTAAACATGATATGATATGTATTGTGACACAGGACAAGAATGGCTCCTCCTGCCTGCTGGTCCAAGAAAGTAGCCACAGCATGCATGTGATAAGGAATTTTATTTGTTTTTGGTGTTGTTTGTTTTAAGATAAGATGTCTATGTAGTTAAGGCTAGAGCTTAACTGACTCTGAAGACCAGGCTGGCTTTGAACTTAGGGTGATCCTTCTGCCTCAGCTTCCCAAGTGCTTGGACTATAGTCATGTACCATGATGGCCAGCAATTTTTGGGACAGTGCCTGATGCAGACCAGGCTGGCCTCAAACTTGCCTCAGTGATGAGGTTTTTGTACAAAAAGGGTTTGTAGGGCTGGAGATGTAGTTCAGTGGTGGAGTACTTGTCTAGTGCATGAGGGCCTGAGTTCATCCCTAACACAGCAAAAAAAGAAAAATTCATGGTCATTGCCTCTATGAAGTAAGGGCTCACCATGCTCACTTTAGAATTTTTCATGGAAAATTGAGCTCTCCTTTGTTCCTTTCTTACCCACAGATGTTGGCTGATGATGCAGAAGCAGGTGCTGAAGACGAGAAGGAAGTTGAGGAACTGAAGAAGCAAGGCATCAACCCTCTGCCCAAGCCACCCCCTGGTGTGGGGCTCTTGCCCACGCCACCACGGCCCCCTGGGCCCCAGGCCCCCACCTCTCCCAATGGCAGGCCCATGCAGGGTGGCCCTCCACCCCCACCCCCGCCCCCACCCCCTCCTGCCGGGCCCCCACAGATGCCCATGCCAGTGCATGAGCCGCTGTCCCCACAGCAGCTGCAGCAACAGCAGGACATGTACAACAAAAAGATCCCCTCGCTATTCGAGATCGTTGTGCGGCCCACAGGACAGCTGGCTGAGAAGCTGGGAGTGAGGTGAGTGCTCTAGCCCTGTGGGCCAGGCCCAGGCCCAGGCCCAGCGGGGTCCTGCCTCCCTCCGAAGCTGCCCAGGTCCCTGTTTGGGACCATGGCCATAAGCTCCGAGCCCTCCCCTGGCCGGAGCTCTCCACATCCCCTGGGGTGGGTGCCACCACTCCTCCTCAGCAGCAGCTTTCTCAGGCACCATTTCCTCCTCTAGGTTCCCTGGACCTGGTGGACCCCCAGGCCCAATGGGTCCTGGGCCAAACATGGGACCCCCAGGGCCAATGGGGGGCCCCATGCACCCTGACATGCATCCGGACATGCACCCAGACATGCACCCTGATATGCATCCTGACATGCACCCCGATATGCCGATGGGCCCTGGCATGAACCCCGGCCCCCCTGTGGGCCCCGGCGGCCCCCCCATGATGCCCTATGGCCCTGGAGACTCCCCACATTCTGGAATGATGCCCCCCATCCCACCAGCCCAGAACTTCTATGAAAACTTCTACCAGCAGCAGGAGGGCGTGGAGATGGAGCCAGGCCTCGTCGGGGATGCAGGTGCGCAGGGCCACTGCGGGGCGTCCTGGGTGCTGGTTAGCAGGTGGAACGGGCCAGAGGTGCAGTTTTCTGCCTTGGTCCACACCTCTCTGAAGGCGGGATGCCAGCTCCCATCTTTGTCCCACTTAAGGGATGAGTGTTTTTTGTGGTGTCAGGCTCATTATTTGTTGAGATCAAAAGGAGTTTTATATTTATTGTCAGTATTTATTTGTTTCTTTGCAGTGCTGGGGAAGGAAAACAGGGTCTCACACGTGCTAGCCAAGTGCTGTACACTGAACTGCACTCCACTCCATTTTATTTTATTTTTTTATTCCATATTTTATTTTTTAAATTTATTTATTTTGAGGTAAGCTCTCAGTAAGTTGCCCAGGCTAGCTTCAGACTTACAGTCCTGGGCCGGAGGGTTAGCTCAGTGGTTCCGGCGCCGGCCTCGCAAGCGCAAGGACCTGAGTTCGATCCCCGGTAACCACACATAATGCTGGGCATGGAGACACGCCCACCAACAATCAACACCGCATACCACAATGCCGGACTTGGTGGCTCATGCCTGTCATCCCAGCACTTGGGAGGCAGAGACAGGAGGATTGCTGAGTTCGCGGCGGCTTGCCTGGGCACCATAGTGAGCTCAGGGCCAGCCTGAACTACAACGCGAGACCCTGTCT
>PVIC010058073.1:0-10429 GCA_004025085.1 Thryonomys swinderianus | reverse complement strand
CGGTCCGCTGGGCTCACGGCACGGCGGGCCCGGGGCCGCTGGGTCCGGTCCGTCCGCCGTAAGTTCCCCGGTCCGCTGGGCTCACGGCACGGCGGGCCCGGGGCCGCTGGGTCCCAAGCACTGTTTCTTTTCAGAATATAAACATTTACTTTTCCAAATTGCTGGTTTCACCAATAAACTCCACAATTATAGAGTTACAGATTTTACCAACTCTACTGATGAAATTGAATTTTGTTATTTTATATGTATTTGGCATTCACCAAATATGTTATTTTTGTTATACATAAAATATAGTCTAATAATATATTAGAAAGAATAAGAAAAATAACAATAGAAAGCATATGCTTCAGTCCTATAAATTTAGACACTGATTTAGACCCACGGTGAAGATACATGCACGAATCGCAGTGGACGTGGGAGGCATTGTTGGAGACAGGGCTGGCTTTTGGATTGTCCACTGACTAGGGATAAATTGTCACACATCACTAATAGTTATATGTGTCTATTTTACTAGTGGAGATGGTATACTTATCTGTTTATGAAGTATTGACCTATCTGCCATTCTCACTTTTCAAAGAATCCACAGCCAAGAGCATCATCTTAGAAAAACCAAATCTACCAGTGACTCGGGCTCTCAGAAATGATTATTTTTTGGCTTTGTATGCTCATTGTTTATTATATATAATCTAAACAATTTTAAATTCACACTCTAGTAGCATAGTGACATCCAAATTGTTGTGCAACATTCACCATCCTCTGTATCCAAATTTTTTCTCTTCCAAAAATCAAATCTCTGTACTTATTTCAAACAACTACATTTCTCCCACTTTACCACCTCTCAGTTACATTCTACTATGAAACATGAAGAGGAATTAAAGTAATCAAACTGCAATAGATAAATGTTAAGGAGGAAGTATTTCTAGGCCTAGATTCTTAGCTTTTATGCTTTAATCTACCTGTACGACACTGGAATGTTTTAGGTCCTGAGATTAGACTTTTCCACTGTGGAGTTTTCTTGGGACATATTTGATGTCCCTGTTCCTGAAGCTGTAAATGAAGGGATTCAATATGGGGGTGGCCCCAGTGTACATGACTGAGGCCACCACACCCTTCCTGGGGGAAGATGACCCAGCTGAACCAAAGTACAGTCCTACGGATGTTCCATAAAACAAGCAAACAACTGACAGGTGAGACCCACAGGTGGAGAAGGGTTTGTACTTTCTCTCTGATGATGGGATTTTCAGAATGGAGGAAACAAATTTATGGTAAGAGAAAAGGATTCCTGAGATGGGAATAAAACCAAATATAACACCAATTAAATACATCAGGATATTACTGGTGAAGGTATCAGAACAGGTCATGTTAAGGAGTTGAGAAGGGTCACGGAAGAAATTAGTAACTTCCATAACCTGAAAGTAGTTACACTATAAAGAAATCAAGTTATTCATCTTGGAATTTAAAAGGCTAAGCAAAAGTGATACCAAAGCTAAAAAAAACAGACTCAAGGGTTCATAATGGCAGCATAATTCGGAGGTGACAGATGGCCATATAGCAGTCATAGGCCAACCCTGTCAGAAGATAACCATCCATGCTTCCAGAAAGGACAGAAAGAGGCATCCGTGTCAGGCAGCCAGGTCAGAATGTCCACAAGCATCTCTGGGACCATAAAAATGACTATTATCAAAATGTGCACAATACACTACCCGTATTCCATTATGATAGAGAGCAACAAAAGAATTAAAATTTATAGTCCAGGGGCCGGAGATTTAGCTCAGTGGTTCTGGCACCTGCCTCGCAAGTGCAAGGTCCTGAGTTCGATCCTGGTAACCACATACAATGCTGGGCATGGTGACTCACGCCCACCCGCAATCAATACCACATACCACAGTGCTGGGTGTGATGGCTCACGCCTGTCATCCCAGCACTCAGGAGGCAGAGACAGGAGGATTGCTGACTTCGAGGCTTGCCTGGGCTACATAGTGAGCACAGGGCCAGCCTGAACTACAAAGCAAGACCCTGTCTAAAAAAAAAAAAAAAAAAAAAAAATTATAGTCCAGTTTTGAGTTTAATTTTGTGTAAGACCTTCAAAGGGGAGTGTATTTTTCCATCACTCTTGATGAAATTCTGCAATTAAACAAGGAAGAGAGTGCAAGTACCTGATTAGATTGCTCAGATTTCTAGTAAACGCATGTATGTTCAAGTGTGTTCTTATTTTCTAAATGAGTGATAAGCTCTGATCATTCTGTGTATGTGGCTTTCCAAGGGGCAATAGTGAGGGTAGGAACTGACCTGCTATTCCTTGGAGGATTGGGTGGAAATCTGTAGGAAGAAGGCCTAGGGTAAGGAAAAACCCTATTGTCCTGAATGCTACTGTTATTCAGAATTATATGCCGTGAAGTAGCTTCCTACTTCTTTTTATTTATTTATGTTTTAATCACGGACATTTTGTTGAAAGAGAACACATGCTCTGAGTGATTGATTACTCCATAGTTATCCTGTTATAATTCAAATAGTAAACTGTTTGTAAAATAAGTGAGTTGACCTGTTGAATCATGAGCTCTGCCGACCTGGGAGCTTTACAGTTGCTGGTAGAAATATCCCCAGGTGGGAAGGGAAATTGGGGTTCTTATCACACTCAAGGATAGGAAGCGGAGAGAGCCATGCTCTGTTTTGAGTGTGCAGGTTCTGTTTCCTCAACAGTGCTGCCATCTCTATCAGTGAAAGCAAACGGGAAATTATGCACAACGTGTGCTACTCAGAATATATAAGGAAGGAGGGTGAATTTCCACCACTGATGGGAGGATTGAAATAGCTAAGCATCTGGGGTGGAAGACAACAGAAACCAGGAAGTAGTAAGGGAAGGGAAAGGTACTAAGATCACAAGCTCTGTGAAAAATGGGGATACTGGCTTGTATTTTGTGTTAGTTTTACTCCCTTGACCATTGAGTGTGAAGTTTGAGAATTCACTGCGAACTTCTGCCATTCCTAAGCAATATTATTGAGTGAATACCTTTGCCATTTGGCTCACAGAACAATAGTGGCAAGAATACTGGACCTGTGGATAAAAGAAGAACAAAATAAAGGACAGATAATGGGAAGTAGGTGGGTAGATATTTCTCAAAACTTAAGAGGATCAAAGAAATGGAGGGAGAAAAAGGAATGAAATAAAAAGAATTAAAGTGTGTTTTGTAGATGTACCAACTCCAATAAGGAATGTAAATATTATGTGCTACAACAGGAAATGTAAGGTGTTACAGAAAGAAACAGCCCTTCTGTGTGCCATTTAATTTATATTTCTTGGCAAAATTCTAGTAGTTGACCTCCCAAACTAACTTGAATGTAATTACTCTTATATGTCAACTGTCCACATAATATATATTCTGTATGGACTATGGATTGGAAAGGAAGGAGGACAAGAATAGAAACTAGGGACAGGTAGGGAGGAGAGAAAACAGATTATAGGTTAAATATGACTGTTCTCAGTCATATTTAACCTAATTTGGGATAACACAGTTTTGTTTTGTTTTGTTTTGTTTTAGTATGGAACAAATGTGGACTAGAAAGGTAGAGTTGTTATATATATTTTGCTTCAACTAATGTTTCCATTTCACTACCCTGTTTACTTTAAAATTGATAGAAAAGAGTTGTGTATTTTCTAAGAAGAGCTAGGCACATGGGAGTTCTGTATGGTTTGTATTCCTGTAGATATGGAAGGATTGGGTGTGTTGGATTTAGAAAATCTTGCACTGTTCACTCCTAATCTTAATTAGTTACCCGCTACCCTTGCTTATTTCTACACTATCTTGCGTCTTTTCCACTCTGTTGCTTTATAGTGACAAGCAGTGATGTTCCATGCCTGCCCGGGGCTTTACTTGTCAAATTGAAGTCACAGAAAGCGCAGCACCTTGTTTTGGATGGAGCTGGATAAGATAAATCTTGTTTTCTTCTTTCTGCTAACAGCTAGCTGCTTTTGGAAAGGAAAAAAGCCCTTTTTCAACTGAATACATAAAACTGGGACAGTTGCAGATGGTCAGCTCGGAAAGGCTAAAGCAAAACAAATTACCAGGCTCTGGTAGTGTAATAAATTACATTGTGGGACTACAGGGACTTATTTTTCACATTTTTTTAGATTTAATTTAAAAAAATAAACTATAGCTTTATTGGTAGAATGACAAATGCTTGTAGCTAGTTTCCAGCTTTGGTACTGTAATGCCCTGAACAATGTACATTAAAATAATAGTTGATCTAAAATGAGTATCTATTATGCAGTTAAAACATATAAAAATGATGAGTAAAAGCATTTTTAAAAACTTTCACATACACACATACTTTATATGTATATCTACAGCTATTTTTATGTTCAGTTCAGATAGTAATTGTGTTGTTATTTTTAATATAGTATATACTGAGGAGTCTGGTTCAGTATTATGTGCCTCACATTTAAAATTCAGTTGAAAAGGATGGAAATGAGAAACACACCTAGCACTTGTGACATATTTGCTTATATTTTATTACTAACAAAATTAAGACTATTTGAGACATTTCAGAGAGGTTGCTCAAGGAATTGCAATTATAAAGCAAGGTATTTTTATTTTTATTTTTATTTTTTTGAGACAGGGTCTTGCTTTGTAGTTCAGGCTGGCCCTGAGCACACTATGTAGCCCAGGCAAGCCTCGAACTCAGCAATCTTCCTGTCTCTGCCTCCCGAGTGCTGGGATTACAGGCGTGAGCCACCACCCCCGGCACAAGGTATTTTTGATAAGAACCAAAGTGTAAATATCCCTTCTCTTCTCTAAATTGTTGTCTACATGCAGGACTATATTACTGTTTAGTTCAATTAATTATTAATCATGCACTATTTGTGGTTACACTTTCCTTTTAAAATATTTATATTTCTGGTTGTCTATAATACTGAGTATATATATTTAATTGAGTAGATATTTAGTTGCCTAACTCAGACTGACTAGGGCCTTTACCTGTTAACTAAATTTTCATAGAGTTAGGTATGACTAGTCTAGTAAGGATCTAAGTTAGTAAAGGTATATGATCTGCGTTATAATTTATATGTTCACTAATAATATATATAAATAATATAAATTCATTTTCCATTATGAAGTATATCTTGAATATCCACTAGGTAAAAACAGTACTTGGCAAAGCAATAACAGTGATTACCTTGAAAGAATGTTACTGCCGTGGAGTAAGAATTTACACAGAAATTAAAATATTATCAATCATATTTCTTTCTTCAAATGATGTGCAACTGTGCATATTTAGGGGCAAAGTTTAACACTGCAATATATATGATATATCATGATCAAATCAGAGTAGTTAATATGCCCCTTACCTGCAATAGCTGTCATTTTGTGTTGGGGATATTTAAAATCTTTTTTCTAGCTATTTTGACACCTAATAATAAGTTATCGTAAACTGTAATCGCTCAACTGTGCTAAAGAAAAGCCATCACCAAATCCTCCTAACTCCACTTTGTGCCCACTGCCCGTCTTCTCTCTGTCCTTCCCTCTCCCACGACACTTTTACCTTCTCCTCTTGACCAATTTCTTTTCTCTCTTCCTCTGCACCAGCACGTCCCTGAGTTTGGTCAAGAGAGTGTTGCTCCTGAGGTATTTCTCTCCCTGTCTCTGGCTTGTTCCACTGCACGTGAGGCACTCAAAGCTATTGTGAATAGCAAACATTGAGACACACATGCTTCTTCATCACACTGATTTTATTTTCTTTACATGGACAATTACAGCCAGTAGAGAAACACCTGGATCACACAGAATTCTATTTTAACCCTCTTGAGGAATATCTATGTGTATTTCCATAGTGGTTGTATTAGTTTACTTCCACATTCATGGTACAAAGGTGTTTCCCTTTCTCCAGGTTCTCAGCAGCATGTGTGTCACTGTTCTTCTAGATAAAAGCCATCCTTGTTAGGGCGACATGATATCTGCTTGTGCTTTTGATTTGTACTCCCCCGAGGCTCTGCGATGTCAGCCAATCTCATTTGCCATATATTTCTTGGTTATTAGTGTGAAGTCACTTGGTTATATTTTTAACGAGACAATATTTTTCTTTCCTTTTTAAAATACTGGTTATTTGTGTGGCTTCCTTATATGTCTGTATCTTTTTCTTCCATAGATTTTGAATATTAACCCCTCATCAGATAATAATTTAAAGTTATTTTTCATATTCTGCAGATCGTATCTTTTCTCTTTTGATTGTTTTATTGCTGTTCAATAATTTTAAAATTTGATGTATCTTCCTTTGTACATCTACACTTTTGTTTCTTGTGCTTCGTAGACTTGTGAAAGAAAATAAGTGCCTGGACCCACATTGTGAACTGTTTCTCCTCCATTTTCTTTTAGTAGTTGAATAGTTTACAGTTTTGCATTTAAGTATTTGAGAAACCACTTCTATTAATAGTGAATTACCAGGTATCAGAAAAAAAAAAGGTGCATGGCCTAGTGATAAAGATAAGAAAAGGCTTCCATGGAAATACATCTTAAATATGTGACCTGAAATTATTAGATGGTACTAGAAGAATATGGAGCCAAGAGAACACGTGCAGGTCGGCGGGGGTCAGTGTGCTCAGAGCTGCACTGACAAATCCATAGAAGGGCTTTGAGGGGGTCCTTGACATTGACTTGCTGCAGTTATTAGCATGAGCTTATGCTGAAACTATCTCATATGTAATGCACATGTCTTCCAAATCCCACGTTCACATTTTTAACTTAACGTTCTTCAGGATGTGGTACGTACTCCTCTGCAATCTCTCCCAGGGCTGCTGTTAAGATAATCTCTAATGAGGATATGTAAGGTGTCTGTTGCAGTAACCCAGGTGAGATGTGGTTTAAATTAGATTAGGAGAGCAGTGGGAAGTTTGTATAAATAAGACACTTGTGACAAGTTGAAATAGAACTTAGTGAGTTGGGGTGAAGGGGTGAGGGGCAGAAGGGTGATAAATATCACATGCTTGACTTGGGTAGCGTGGTAAGTATTCCCATTTATGCAAGCCACACGTGTTCTATCACAAAGTCAGGAATGGATTTCTAACAGCTGTATAAATGCTCACACCTGATCTGAATCATAGCTTTAACAGACTCAGTAGACTATAAAGATTAAATGGTAAAATCTTTAAAAATAGCCCTATGTATTTCAATTATATTTTCCAATAAGACTGTTGCCCATGTAATAAATGTTTATCTCTGACAGCATTAAATTTTATTTGAGTTCTCTCATCCTGTAAAATGACAAAGATTAAAAATCTCCCTAGTCTTCTTTCTGGCAAATGACTTATTACAAATTTCTTTCTCCATGTGACTCCATTAAAATTCCTAGGTCACCCTTTGGCTTATCTATACCAAGGTCAAACATGTAACATCAATTCCCTCTTTTTCTTTTTTGCTTCATAAACTGCTATCTCTACAACTTGTCCCATCTGATGATTGCTTATTAACCAAAATCTGGTCAGAAGCCTCCTTCTTACCCTTGAACTTCTGTCCCTTCCCTGTCCTGAGCCTCCTGCACATATTCCTATTGACTTTAGAGGTGAATGCCCTGTTATATATTATCTTCTTATATTAAGCTTTTATCCCACTTTCTCATACATTGCTTTGCTCTTGCTACTCCTATCTAAAGGAAAAAAAGTGTTTGCTAAATGCTTGAAATTATTGACTTTCATGATCCCACAATTCTTCCTATTGCAGTAATTGTCTTTTCCTGTATCACAAAACTTTTACAAATAAAATCTCTCATTCTTTAGGGCTGGAGATTTAGCTCAAGTGGTACTGTGCCTACTTTGGAAGCAGAAAGGCCTGAGTTGAATCCCTGATATCGCAAAAATGAACGAACAACAAAACAAACCAAATCTCTCATTCTTTGGCCCATAATTTTTATCTGAAGGACTGGAAAACTATTTTCTCATATATGTGATAGAATGATTATACCATTTCAAGACTGAGGCATGAAATACAACTTTAGTCATTGTACATTTGGGTGAGCTCAATACTCTGTCATCTAGTCTTTACACATTTAGCATCAAAATGGACAGTAGGAAGAAAACCAAAACAAGCCATATAAAGTTATACAAGCAAAGACTTCTTTTTTTTTTTTTTTTTTTTTTTTTGAGACAGGGTCTCGCTTTGTAGTTCAAGCTGGCCCTGAGCTCACTATGTAGCCCAGGCAAGCCTCAAATTTAGCAATCCTCCTGCCTCTGCCTCCTGAGGGCTAGAATGACAGGCGTGAGCCACCACGCTCAGCACTGTGGTATGCGGTATTGATTACTGGTGCCAAGCAAAGACTTCTTAGAACTTAACAATTATAATTTCCTTAGTTTGCCAATGAGATCACGTGATTATATTGGAGAAGGACCCGATAATATAAGCAGAAAATATTATGCATCACCACTCCCACTAAAAATGACTTTTAGCGTCTTTCAAAACTTCTTAAGCAGATTGGCAAGTTCGAGGTTTTTGCTTATTTTGCACTGCTTCATAGTGCGGGTTAAAACACATTCAGAAAAGTTTACACATCAGAGAAGGTGTAGCCAGTTTCATTTTTACAAACTGCACACCTGAAGAGCAGCACCTCTCCCTATGTCCTCGGTATGAAGGTCAGCTCTTGATATGTCAGCCTGTGAATGCCGGTGACGCAGCGGGAGAACATAATTTTCTCTCATCGATGGCTGCGCCTTTAAACAAATTGGTGGTTGAGTCGGTTATTCCACTGAGTAACTATGTTACATAGCAACCGTGCATAACTACTCGCAGGTCAGTATGGTCATTTCGAAAGGCTTTCTCTCTCCATAAACTCTGTAAAGGAAAAATAAGCCACGGAACGTAGAATGCGAGCGTAACATACAATGAAGATTTTTTAATTGCATAATTATTAATACAAATCTAAAGACCCCCCTGAATCACGTGAAGAATAATTTACCTCACTAAAGATCCCCTACCTTAGTACAGCCTCTCCCGATTTTCTGTTGTGCCTTCTCTTAGGACCTCTGACGCCCCTTCATCAGGTCAGTGTCCCCACCCCGGGCAGTCAAGGCCTAATAGAGAGAAATCACATAACAGTGTTAATTGCCTCATGTGAATTTATGATTTCTCACCTTGCCTGGTCAGTCAGTACTCCTCACCCATCTTTTATTTCTCCCTAATTGGCTTCTTTTCACATTTTCTGCAGTGCCAATTATTTTCTTAAACTCCCTTCACACCCTCTGCCCTCCTTGAGCCACTTTACACTCAGTGAATATTCCTGCCTTACAGGTTCCTGAGATCAAGACCTGTGCCTCTTTGAAATCCTGCCGCCCCTCTTGGCCTCATCTGTTTGCTGGCCCAGATCTGCCCTAATGCCTCTCCGCCTTCCCTGCCTCGTCACCTGCGGGCTCCTTCTGCTCTGAAGCCCCATCATTCTGTATCTTTCAACCATTCCTTTAATTAATGCTACCTGCTTCTAGAGAGTCATGTTTTCTTATATTCGCTGTGTAAAGTTACTCTCCTTTGATTTGACCCGTGAATGCTAATGTTTTTCCATTTTTTTTATTTTTTGATGTGGTATGGAATTAAACTTACAGAATTAAATGTAAAGCAGCCAGAAATGTGAGGCACTTTAAAAAAGAAAATAAGATTGAGGTGGCATCTTTGGATTTTCAGTAACAGCTCTTTAACAGATAACAGCAGAGCTATCTGTGTTTGATAGCTCTTGTCCATACAAATATATGTGAGGAACAGTCTGTAATTGTGTGCATATTTGAATGGAAATATATGTTTCTGCAAAAAGTGGTACTGTACTTCTTTGGTATTTTGAAGATGCTGCTGTGTGATTTGAGACTAGGAAGGAATTTGCTATTTCAACTCTGCAGACATTGCAAGAGCAGAATATTTGCTTGACATACAACTTCAGAGTGAGAATTGATAAAAGTGCTAATGGGGTCGATGACTTCCATTATTATTTAAAAAGTATTTTCCTCATAGGTGTGAAACATATTTTTGAACAGAGAGAGAAAAAAATCAAAGAAGCTTGTCGAAGGAGTTCAAACTTCATAAAATCATGTCTGAGTATATAGTTGTTCAAGTGTATGAAGAAACTAAGCATTCTTCAGTAATATAGATGGGCATCTTCAGTCATTTAGCTGTGACCCCCTGCAGCTAAAGATAATAACAAGTCATCAGGAAAAGCTAGGGGAGAGGAAATGGTGAGAGAGGCATACAAATGGAATCAAGAAAGAGATACCTGACATTTACAGATAACATCTGTGGCGAATTTGGGGAAAGAATGAAATGACAAATTTAAAGATTACCAAGTAGACCAGGCACAGAGACTTAAAATCTACACATTGGTGTATGATTTATGTTTGAGAAAAATATGATTATTGTCCAGCTGCATGAAATCATTGTTTATTCTCCTTAAAATTTATGAGATT
>PVIC010058072.1:0-10443 GCA_004025085.1 Thryonomys swinderianus | reverse complement strand
TTCAATTTCTATTAGTGTCTGAGTTCTTCGTCTCAGTTTATGTTCATGAAATTCATTAGTGTGATTCCTTGGAGTACTTTATTCATTACTAGTACTGTACCCAACTGTATGCACAAATCACTGTGTAAACATCTCCTCTGGATGGATACTAGGGTTATTCCAACAATTTGGCTGCATAATACTCTTTAAAGAATCCTTACATGGCCAGGGATTTAGCTCAAGTGGTACTCCACCTACTTTGGAAGCACAAGAGCCAGAGTTCAATCCTTGGTACCACCAAAAAATAAATAAATAAGTAAAAAGAATCATTACACATATCCTTAAATATGATTTGAATTGAACTTTAAATATTATAATCATACAGGAATGACTATGTGACTATTCAAAGGAGAAGCCCACTACTTTACACAGATAAAGCAATAGTACTTACCAGTACCCAACACTTCCCTGTTATGCATAGTAATTTTTAATGACTACTGATTATTTTGTATGAAAACATATAGAACCTTGGAATAAAGTCATATTGCTTTAAAGGAGAATTGTTTTGTTATCTGTTAAAATGAAGGCGTTTCACCTTAATCTAATCAGAGCCTGACCACTGGGTTGAGTAGAGCCTGATTGTTTCACCAGGAAAGCATGAGGTAACTAGGAGGACCTCGCTTTCTTGCAGCTATGAAATCTGAATTTTTACCCTTACCCGTCACTTCTACAAAGCTCTTACGAGTCACCCATCCTTAGTCAGTTCTTTACACTCATCTTTTTATTCTCACTCTAAATCACCAAGTTACTAGAACTACTTATGCCCGGTTTATTTTTAAACAAAAGTTGGACAAAATTCTCATGGCAGTTTTTTTAACATTCTGCAATTATATCCAAGTCCTTGGTCTTCATAACGTTTACTGGTGCCAGCAGAACGACTGTGTTTAACTTTTAGTTAGTTTCACATACAAATAGGTTTCCTTGATTGTAGCATAAAGTAATATTTTCAGGCAGACAAGGCGACACTAAGCTTCATTCCCAGCCCATGATGTAATATTTTTATAAGTTAAAGGTATGCACATTCACTGTTTGGATGTAAACCTTGAAAATTACTATGATAATACTTACCTGGTGGTATTTACTTACTTTGCAGTATACGTGATGGTATTTTATAAAGTATTGGTCTCTTTTTTTTTTTTTTTTTTTTTTTTGAGACAGGGTCTCGCTTTGTAGTTCAGGCTGGCCCTCAGCTCACTATGGAGCCCAGGCAAGTCTTGAACTCAGCAATCCTCCTGCCTCTGCCTCCCAAGTGCTGGGATAACAGGTGTGAGCCACCACGCCTGGCACTGTGGTATGTGGTATTGATGGTTGGTGGGCGTGAGTCACCACGCCTAGCATTGTATGTGGTTACTGGGATAGAACTCAGGGCCTTGCGCTTGTGAGGCAGGCGCTGGAACCACTGAGCTAAATCTCTGGCCATGGTTTAATTTTTAATAAGTAACAGTTACAAAGGATCAATATGTATATAAACAAAAGCTTATAACCCATAAAATGTGAACAAGATAAAGGTAAAATCATGTCAAAAAAAGTAAGCCTCCAAGAACTACTTGACATTTTCAGGAAACTGCTTGCCCTTTAGTATCATCATTTACTTTTTGTATTTGTTTTTGAGGCATGAAAATTTCAAACTGCTTTGTCTTCTCCATTTTTTTCTCTTTTGGAATAAAGGACTAGAGGTATAAATGAGGCACTTTTCATGTAATGAAGTGCCAATATGATCACAAAAAAAAAAAAACAAAGGAAAAACAGCTTGTCTCATTTCATCTTTTGTTGTTGTTGTTTTTCTTCAAGACCTCAACTGCCACAGTAAATGTTGTGGTGACGGATGTCAATGACAATGCTCCCATGTTTGACCCCTATCTGCCTAGAAACTTATCTGTGGTAGAGGAAGAAGCTAATGCCTTTGTGGGTCAAGTAAAGGTAAGTAAAATATATATCTCTATCTATCTATCTATCTATCTATCTATCTATCTATCTATCTATCTTTCTATCAATACACACATACATTTACAGGTATATATATATATATATATATATATATATATATATATAGTTTTCAAAGTATACAGTTTGTTATGTTTTAATTTGTAAAGAAATGAAGCAAATTAATCTGTTAAATGCCTGCCAGATATATTTCAGGATGGTTTTAGAAATTACATGCTACATAGATGTAATTTATTAAGCATGTTGAATACATTTTTATCATTCAACTTAAATATTAATGAATATGAGGTTATTATTTTATATACTCTTACTATGTTGGACATAAAACATTTTTAGAAAATTGTATATTTCAGTAGACTATCATATCTGGATACAGACATTCATAGCTAAAAATACATAAATATAAATATAGATGTGAACCTGTTTGACTTTTCAAAGATATCAATAGCTTCTACGCTGTGTTCTGTATTTCATACACACTACTTAGTTGGCATTCTCAGCCTTCATTTGTAAATATATTCCTCTGCTTCTCACATGGATGTATTAATCAGTTTCTGTTGTTCTTTAATGAACATCTTTATCATTGAAACATAGTCAGTACCTCCTCAGTAGGGTCATGCTTGGTCTGCAGCATACCTAATGGTCTTGAAGTCAAAGGAAAGAAAAAAATGAGAAAGGCATGAATATCTTGGTGCACATCCCATAGCAGAGGCATTTGTATGGTCCTGAGGATTACTAGTCAGCTTGACATTACTAGTTACTTGAAGTTACTGTGACATAATTGAGATAGCTAGCTTTATAAAAGAAAAAAATTGTTTTAGTTCTCCATTTCTGAGGTTTAAGTCCCTGTCCAGATGGTATCATTTGTGGGGTTTCTGGTTCAGGAACCACATCATGGTGACATTACACAGCAGTCCAAACCATTCACATTTTGACCAGGAACAGACAGAGGGAGACTGAGGTCCAACATTCCTTTTTAAGCGCATATCATCAGTGACCTTCTGATAGCCCAGTAGAGCCAGTTTCTTCAAGGTCCCATCACACCCTAATAATCATTCAACACCTGGACCTGTAGGGGACATTTATCTAAGCCAGAGCACAGAATCAGGAAATATTCTTCCTATATAAATTGAAGGATGGAGCTGGGGATTTAACTCAGGGGTTCCAGTGCCTGCCTCACAAGTGCAAGGACCTGAACTCAATCCCCAGTACCACCAAAAAGATAAAAAGTGTAAATCAGGGCCGGAGCTTTAGCTCAATGATTCCAGCACCTGCCTAGCAAGTGCAAGGTCCATAGTTCAGTCCCAGGTAACCACATTCAACAATTCTGAGCATGGTGATTCATGCCCACCAGCAAGCAGTCAGTACCACATACCACAGTGCTGGGTATAGTGGCTCACACCTGTAATCCCAGCACTTGGGAGGCAGAAACAAGAGGATTGCTGAGTTTGAGGCTTCTTCTGGGCTACATAGTAAGCTCAGGGCCAGCCTGAACTCCAAACTGAGACCCTGTCTCAAAAAAAAAAAAGAAAAAAAGAAAAGAAAAATATGTAAATCAGGGGATAAATCAACCATAATGGTATCCTAGCTCTAGGGTTTAAGTTCCTGGTTTTCTGCTGTTAAATGCCTTGCCTGTTTCTTAGATGACTTTATAGGGCTTGTAAGTGAAGCTTTCTGATAATTCTGCTATTCTTATAAGTCAGGATCTTTGTTTAATCCAATCTTCCCTGGCTGCAGAAGTTGAGGCTTTCTTTAAATACCATCATAGAGATCTTGACACTTGCAAATCATGTCTTGTGATTTTTTTTTTTTTTTTTTTTTTTTTTTGCTTTGCTTTTTGGAGACAGGGTCTCGCTTTGTAGTTCAGGCTGGCCCTGAGCTCACTATGGTGCCCAGGCAAGCCGCTGCAAACTCAGCAATCCTCCTGTCTCTACCTCCCAAGTGCTCATGTCTTGTGATTTTTATTTGGCTATTTTGAGACTGACCCTTTAGCCTTTCACAGAACTGACATTTATAACAATTGACTCAACAGTTAGTCTTTATCATTTTCTGCATACCTAATGTAAATCTTCGAAATGTTTCATTTATAAAAATCCTCTTCATTTTTATGGCACCCATTTCACTGTAGGAATTGATATGTGTGGTTATCATGATGCTAGGGGTTCCTTTTTGCTTACTGACCAGCAAGGAAGCAAACTCCAGAGGATTCTCCAAGGGGATAAAGTCGAGACAAAGGATTCAGATGTAGGTCTTTTTTGAGATAGTCAAGTACAAGTACCAGAGAGATAATGAAGTTATTAAGAATAAGGAGGAGAAGAAAAAGAGAAGAGAGAGGAGGAAAAGGAGAAGACAAAGCAGAAAATAATACACCCAACAAAGACATTGCATTGTGCCGGCCTTCACAGGAGAACTTAAGCCTAATCTCAAGGCTGTCCTCTGTAAGGAAACACATATTCCTTCCCCGTGTTATCCCTCTTGAAAAGCCGTAGAATTTGCAATTCAGACCCAGTTTTTTGCTTCAGATGCTGTGAGACAGGGTGGCAAAGCTTTGGCCTTTTCTTTGTACTAATGTAGGAAAATTAACGGAGCCCCTTAATCAATTGCTGGCCACAATATGCTAAAGTGCTGTGAGGGTTGTATCCAGGGAACTGATACTTCCTGGTCTACCAAGCAAACGAGGTGATAAAATCTCCACTAGAGGAGATTTTTATGTGTAAAAGTCATAGAAAACAAACTGATGCTGAAATTGGCTCCTAAAGGGAGTAACTAGAGAAAAGTAGAGAAGAAAAAAATAAAACAATAAAGACATGAGAAAATGATTCCAGGAATCAATTCAGCAGCACTGCTTCCCTTTCAATTTCATTAAAGAGTTTGAGAAGTAGTGGCATTAACAATTCTTTAAAAGTTTTGTAGAATTCAGCAGTGAAGCCATCAGGACCAGTGCTTTTCTTGCTGGTAGGTTTTTTATTACACTTTCAGTTTCACAGATTGATATTGGGGTGTTTAACATTTTTAAAATCTTCTTTGTTAAACTTTTAAGTTCACATGTGTGTAGGAGTCTATCCATTTCTTCTGTGTTTTCCATCTGATTGGAATACATACTTTCAAAGTAAGTGTTTATTATCTGGACTTCCACTGGATCTGTGGTAATTTCCCGTTTCATTCCTAATAGCATGGATTTGAGCCTTTTTCTTCCTTTGTTTGATAAGGTTGCCTAAGGGTCTCTCAATTTTGCTAAACTAAAATCACAGTGGATTAGAAACTTAAACATTAAAAACAGAAACACTAAACCTGCTGCAAAACAGATTAGGTAGAACTCTTAGAGCCATTGGTTTAGGGAAAGACTTTATGAACAAGACCTGTATAGCACAAGGACTAGCAGAAGGAATCAACAAATGAATTCTCTTCCTATTAAAAAGTTTCTTCAATGCAAAAGAAACCACAGGCAGAACGAAAAAACAATCAACAATATGGGAAAAGATGTTTACCAGGTGTTTCTCAGATGGAGCGCTACTCTCTAGAATATATAAAGAACTTAAAAAAAATCAGCCCCCCAAATTTAAAGACCCAGTGCAAAAATGGGCATCTAAAATGAACAGACTCTTTTCAGAGGAAGAAGTAAAAGCAGCTAGGAAGCATATAAAGAAATTCTCAACATCACTGGTCATTTAAGAGATGAAATGAAAACCACTCTGAGATTTCATCTCACTCCTCAAAGAACCAGCAACAAATGCTGGGGAGGTTGTGGGGAGGAAGGAACACTACTCCACTATTGGTGAGAATATAGACTGATGCAACCACTGTGGAGACTAGTGTGGAGATTCTTCAAAATACTAGGATTAGAGGTCCCATTTGGCCTTTTTATTTCCCTGCTAGGAATATACACAAACAAAAGATTCATTTCATAACGGCATATATGCACCCATGTTCATAGCAGTTCAGTTTGTGATACCTAAATCTTAGAAACAACCCAAATGCCTATCAGCTGGAGACTGGATAAAGATGTGTGGGGTTTTTTTTTGTTTTGTCTTGTTTTGTTTTTAAATAAAATGGAGTATTACTCAACCATAAAGAATAAGTTTGAGTCATTTATATTCAAATGGATGTACATTGAGGAAACACTCATAAGTAAAATAGGTCACAGATATGTAAATATCATATCTTTCCTTTGGTATGAGAATCTGAAGAGGTGAATGAGTTCTAGAGTGTATAATACATATTGTAAAGTAGAAAATATTCAAAGGGAAAAGGTAGGGGTAAGTAATGAGGTGAATGAAAAAATTTAATGGTTAAAAAAAGGAAACAAAGGGGCCAGAGATTTAGCTTAGTGGTTCTGGTGCCTGCCTTACAAGTGCAAGGCCCTGAGTTCGATCCCAGTAACCACATACAATGTTGGGCATGGTGGCTCACGCCTGTAGTCCCAGCACTCGGCAGGCAGAGGCAGGAGGATTGCTGAGTTGGAGGCTTGCCTGGGCTCCATAGTGAGCTGAGGGCCAGCCTGAACTACAAAGTGAGACCCTGTCTCAAAAAAAAAAAAAGAAAAAAAAAAGGAAACAAAACTTCCATGTATATAGGAGATGGGGAATGGTAGGATGGGTAGGGAATGGGAAAAATGAGAATTAAATTGTGTCATATACTGGTACAAATTCTCAATATTGACTGTGGTCATGATTTGTATATAAAATGTACCAATAAAGAATTCAATAAAAAAGAAATGAGAAAATGATATAACAAGATATACCACATCAAGAAAAATTTGTCTGGACTGTATTTTATAAGATAAAGCGAGACTCATGAGTAGTCTGAGGTGTGGCAAAAACAGGTAGCTGATGCACCACTAAGGTACATTCTCGGCTATCAAAATCAGATTTGTATATCTTAAAAACTTTTCCTATAAATCTAAATCTAGAAAAGGAAACTAGGTAAAAATTATAACTCAATATATGATTACATTTGTCAGTCTATGATACTTCATTGTCGAAAATAAATTTTCAGTCCCTCTGTATATACCTATTCATGTAAAGCAAATAGGTATTTAAATTCATGAAAATTATCTTTACCCTTTTATTAATTATTTTTAAATTTAGAAAATAACATTGCATGGGACATACAATTAAAATATAAATAGATAACAATAAGATTTCTAGTTAATAATCATCTTTTATCTTACTTTTACCACATTTCCTAGTGATTTTTGTTCCTGAGAAATTATTCTATTAACCTTCTTAGTTAATGTTATCTTCTTAAGTTAGATTTATTGAAGTATTAATGATCCAATAATATATTTCAGTACCGGAAATTGAAATATGAACCTCAGCAGTCATAATCTGGCATAATATAGTTTTTCTATTCTTTAGGCAAAAATATGTTTTCAAAAAACTTAAACCATTTTGAAATTACAAAAGAAGAGGAAAATATCCAAAGCAGGCTGCATCCAACTGATTCTACAGTTTCAGAGATGTTGTAATGTTCTCAGAGTGGAATTTTCATGCAGCATAATGGTCTCCTGTTGCTACCTAATGATAATTATATAATACATTAATTTCACTAAGTGACTCACACCCCACTTGTAAAACAACTTTAATTGTCCCTAAAGTCTATTAAGACACACTTAAAACTAAGTTATGTATGGTTAGTTACTCTATTCAATTTGACTTATTGGTCTGTTTGTGTTCTAATGATATTTTAATGTGAATAATTCAATATTTGTATTCAAAAGACAAAGAAACTTTTTCTTTACTTTTAAAAAATACCCTAGTATTTTAGTGTGCTTATTTAGTAATAAAGCATATTAACTGAGGAATAATTTTGAAGTAAGATATAGATAGATAGATAGATAGATAGATAGATAGATAGATAGATAGATAATATACAACAAAAAGTTTGTATCCAGATTGGTAAAAAATAAATGCTGAACTCCAGTTATTTCATAAAGATCTTAAAATTCAGTAAGATAGTATATTATGTCCCATTTAGAATTTAAAATTTTATCAGTATTTTCAAAAACTTTATAGTAGGTAAATAGGAAGGAATCAAAGTTATGCATGGACTAAAACCTATTGAACACAGAATGAATATACTCTGTGTCAAGTGTCAAAGGAGTGACAGAAATTATTGACTGAAAGTTCTCACAGAAAGTACAATGGACAGAGGTGGCCAGGACAGGGTACATGAGAAAAGTAGAACAACCTCCATTCCTTTTGACCTATTTCATAATGTTCTTGGTTTGGGGAGAAAAGGAAAAGAAAAGAAATAATGATATCAAACAAAAAGAGGTACAATGTAAGTCAGAGTTGCAGTTTGGGGACAGTATTTCAGTTGTCTAACAATAATGGGAAATTTATTTGAAGTTGTTCTGAAAAGTCAGTGACAACTTGTTGGATTCGGGAAGTTCTATACAATAGTAACTAAGATAAAGAGTTTTTCAGTGTAGTATTTTGTATGGACTCTTACAGTTTTTCCTGAGAATCAGAAGGACCTGGGTTCTTATCCTACCTGGACCACAAGTATTCCACTCATTTATCCTTTGACTAGCTCTCTGAAGAAACAAGGTGTCTCATGCTGGTTATTATTTTGCTTTTCCAAAACGATGACCCTACATGTCTTTGTGCGATCATACTCTGATTCAGTGTGCAGATGTGGTTTTAGATCCCTCCATGCTCAGCTTTTTAAAGTACTACAATTTTGTTAGTCTCTGAGACAAACAATAGCAGTGTGTTATATAACATCTGTGAAACCCACTGAGCCTTCAGAACAACTGATGCTAAAACATTTATGAAACCCTGTCCAGATTTCTACTTGCTTTTATTTGGCATGGTTTATGTAGAGTTATGACTTCTAGCCTCTCCAAACTGGAGACCCAGACTCTCACCTCACCCGCGAGCCCTTGTGAACAGTACACTCAGTGATGTGTCAGGGTAAGAGCATCATGTCCTTGTCTCTGATTTATTCCCCTGAGATCAGGTACTTTTGTGATTCCACAGGTAATATCACAACAGTTTATAGAACTTTAAGAGCATGAAAGCCTGGGCTCTGAACTCATTCTGAGTTGAAATCTAACTTGTCAAAATGACTAATATGGTCTCAAATAAGTAATGTAGCCTCACTGGGCCCGGGCTCCATTATCAGCAAAATCAGGAAAAAAGACTGTTGTGTAGCAGCTGAGAGAATTTCACTATGTGATATATGTACCCATTGAGCTTAAAAGCAAGTGAATCTGTCTCTGTGCTTCAGTGCGCCTGACCGCCTAGTTGGCTTCCGTGATTCTCTGTGCACAGATGTTGGACCAGGGGAGGCCCGGAGAGCAAGGAGGAAGCTTCCTTTGAGCTCAGAGCAGCATCTTTTGGAAATTTGCTTAAGGACTCCGGTTCTCCAGATTTAAGACCTGTTTCTCTTCATTTTTTAGAGCAATCTCAGTCATAGAAATGCATCCATGCATCCAACAGAGGAGGCACAGTAAGAACAGTATTATTTGTTAAGGTTAAGCAAAGTTCTTACAGAGTAAGACACTTCCCAGCAAGCTTCCACTGAATGCCTCATAGAAATTCTGAATTAATTGCTTCCTTTTAACCCCAGCCAACCCAAAATGGAGCCCTAAGTCAAAATATTCTCTGGGTTCTAAGCAGAGACAGAAATGATATAACCTGAAACACAAATATTTTCTGTGTAAGATCTATATCCTAAATCTTAGTTTAAGGTTAGTAGTAATAATTGTACTTTAATACTTTAAAATCTTCAGTACTTTTTAAATTACTAATACACTTCAGTTGTTAGAAAGGCAGTGTTGGTGTCATTTTAGAAAAATTATGTTCTCTTTAACTCTACAATTTAATATGAAACAAAATAAATCTGAAACTCAGTGGTTCATCTCTGATTAATGTAGTTGTTGTCTCCCTGTGTGGGATTCTGAAAATGAAATGGAGGTGGGGAGCTTTGTGGTGTTTATTTTTTGTAGCTCAGGCTGATAAGTCAACAATGCCAACAAGCATAATACTTTCTTTTTTAAGTGGGCTTCAAGTGAGGAATTTTGGGGTTCTCTTGTTAAGTCAATACAATATAGATAATGAAACTGAGTTGAGTAAGAAAAAGCACACCACTTGAAAACTTAGTTGTACCTATTTTAATATTACTACCTCAAGTATTAATAATGGAAGTTTATCTCTTTTTGTGGATATTTTTAAACTTGGTCTTCTAGATATTCAATAGCAGTCTAAACATAGATTTTAAATGTATGTATATGGACATATTTTAATAACACTCTTTGATCATACTTTTCCACCAATTTTAGTACTAAAATTAGCTATTAGAATAAACACATCTGCAAAAATTTGTGTATATGTGATATATAAATATTTATAGTGGAACAATCCAAGATACATACTAAATGCTATTCACCCTGAGACCTAAGGTCACCACTATATTGCTAGGTTTTAGCATCATTTTCACTATTCTCTTTGAAGT
>PVIC010058071.1:0-10496 GCA_004025085.1 Thryonomys swinderianus | reverse complement strand
GATGTTTTTAGAAATTAAATACATGAGGGCCGGAGATTCACCTCAGTGGTTCCGGTGCCTGCCTCGCAAGTGCGAGGCCCTGAGTTCGATCCAGTAACCACATACAACAATGCTGGGTGTGGAGACTCACGACCACCAGCAATCAGTACCACATACCACAGTGCCAGCTGTGGTGGCTCACACCTGTCATCCCAGCACTTAGGAGGCAGAGGCAGGAGGATTGCTGAGTTCGAGGCTTGCCTGGGCTACATAATGAGCTCAGGGCCAGCCTGAACTACAAAGCGAGAACCTGTCTCAAAAAAAAAAAAAAATCAAATACATGAATCAAGGTGGAAAAACTAGAACAAAACTAAATAAAAACTTGACACAGTAAATAGATTTTAGAAGTGTACTGTGCTAAGTGTGTGGTGCAGATGTGTCATGAATTTTTTTTTTTCCAGTGCTGGGGATCGAACTCATGCCCTTGTGCATCCAAAGTTGGTGCGGTACCACTTGAGCTAAATCACCAGCCCTGTGTCATGAGTTTTGTCTGCCCAACATACAGACCTCTTTCTTTGTCTGAAAAATACTTCATTTGATACTGGAATGTTAACCCAAATTACTTCAGGAGTAAGGGAATGTTTTTTCTTCTAACAAGCAACCCCCCCCCCCAAGATTGAATATAAAAGAAGTTTGTTAGTCAGATCCAAGGCAGGTCCAAGGAGGAGGGGAGAGAGGAAGAGGGAAAGGAAGAAAGACAGCAAAATCAGGATTACGTATACAGACCATGCTCTAATAATCTCACAAAAGTATAATTGGCATCCAGAAGAGAAGGAAAGAATGAACAGAAACAAAATTTGAAGAGATAATGAGTAAATAATTTCCCAAACTGACAAACAAGATATCAACCCACTGTTTGAAGAAACTTAATGAACTCAGAGGAAGAAACAAAACACAGTCCAATAAATACAAACACATGTCTGTACACATCACAGTCAGGTTCCTACAAAGGAAATACACCTGAAGAATGTTAAGAAAAGCGAAGCATTGTCTACAAAGGACCAAAGTAGACTTAATGTGACATGTGAACAGAAATTGCTCAAGACAGAAGACAAGGCACGTTAAAGAGTGGAGCGAAAGCCGGGCGTGGTGGCTCACGCCTGTCATCCCAGCTCTCGGGAGGTAGAGGCAGGAGGATTGCTGAGTTCGAGGCTTGCCTGGGATACATAGTGAGCTCAGAGCCAGCCTGAACTACAAAGCTAGACCCTATCTCAAAAAAAAAAAAAAAACACAAGAGTGGAGCGAAAGAAGTGGGACACTTTCGACGGAAGTTCTTTGGCTGCTTAGCAAGGGCGCTGCATAGGAGCCCTGGGCAGGGGTGAGTATAAACACAGCACGACATCGTGAATGGACCCAGACAAGTTCCCGTCCTGTGCAGCACAAAAGCAAAGGCAGAAGAGGACGTACAGCATTCTGAGATAAAGTTCAGAAAACAGTAGTAATCATACCTATTTAAAGTAAACTGTGGTAAACAATGCGCCAAGCCAACTGAAGTGCTAAATATATAAAATAAATAAAAATAAGCTGAGCGTGGTGGCTCATGCCTGGTCATCCCAGCATTCGGGAGGCAAAGGCAGGTGGATTGCTGAGTTCCAGGTTTGCCTGGGCTACAGAGTGAGCTCAGGGCCAGCCTGAACTACAAAGTGAAACCCTGTCTCAAAAATAAATAAATAACTAGAAATAAGGCAGTATCTTAAATTTACTTTTCTCATTGCTGAGACAAAATACTAGACCCAAAGTTAAAGGACAAAAGGTTTATTTTGGCCCAGTGCTTTAGAGGTTCTAGTCCATAACTGGCAGGCTCTAAGGTCATATGGCATTGGAAAAGGGCACTGCAGAGGAAAAACAATTCATGACAAGCAGAAGGCAGCAAAGCAGTGAGGTAGTGAAACAGCAGCAAGAGATGGCAGCAGTCCTTTTTCTGGCCTGTGTACTGTACGCAGCTACAGGCCCTCAGGGCAGGCAGCACTCACACCTGGGCAGGCTTCCATTATCCGCACTCAGGTCTGTACCAAACCAATCAGTAATCACACACCCTAACCTACCCCCACTCTTTTAATCCCAGCATTGTTCATTTGAGGCCCAGCTACCTCTGAAAAGCCCCACCTGTGACCACATGAGGCTTTGGAATGGCATCTAGACACAAACCATAACAGGCAGACAATAACTATAAACAAACAAGATCATATATGATATACATATTATATATATATAACATATATATATATATATATATATATAAAAACTGGCACATGAATATTGTCAACTTGTGGTAAATCTTCTGTCTGTTTAGAATACTGAACAGGTAATTAAGTACTTGCCCAACAAAAACACTGGGGCTTCCCAAAACTGAGAAAATAGAAGTAGTTTGCATTTTATAAAATTAACAAAAATCTGAAATAAAAATAGGGATATTAGAAGCAAAGAAAATTATAAACCAGCACTTTTATAAACAAGGACCAAATATGCTGAACAAAATACTAGTAATCAGAATCAGTGATTACAAAGTTGGTAACGGGTCCTGGCAACACTGTAGGAATGTGTGTTTACTATGTATTTGAAAAACTAGCCAGTATATCTCATCATATTAATAAAGGAGGAAAAAATATGTAGTTATTCGTTGTATACAAAGCAAGCACCGATGAAATTCATTATCAACCCATCAGAAAAACTTGAGCTATCTTATTTTCTTTCTTTTATTTTTTTTTTCTTTTTGAGACAGGGTCTCACTTTGTAGTTCAGGCTGGCCCTGAGCTCACTATGGTGCCCAGGCAAGCCGCCGCGAACTCAGCAATCCTCCTGTTTCTGCCTCCCGAGTGCTGGGATTACAGGCGTGAGCCACCAGGTCCAGCATTGTGGTATGCGGTGTTAATTGTTGGTGGGTGTGTCTCCACGCCCAGCATTATATGTGGTCACTGGGGATCAAACTCAGGACCTTGTGCTTGCGAGGCAGGCGCCGGAACCACTGAGCTAACCTTCCGGCCTGAGCTATCTTATTTTTATAAGAACCATCTGACTTGAGCTCCAGGAATACAAGTACAACACTTTCTACCAGGAACAATTAATCACTGAAAAGATGGCTCTCACCCCTGCTGTTTAACCATATCCTGCAGACAGAGCAAATCTAATAAGGCAAGAAAAAGAAAAGGAATCATAAAAATAGAAAGAGAAATACCAATCTTGTTCAACAACTTAGTATTTGTAGAAAATCCAACATGATATGTGAACTATTAAAATTAGTAAGTGAATTTAATAAAATCATAGTTCACAGCTTATATTAAAACAATTATATAAGTAAAATTTAGAAATAGTTTTTGTAAAATATCAGAAAGCAGTAACCTTCTATTTTTGTAGAAGTCTGGAATAAATGGTTTATACTTTTCCAGTCATGTATAGTGTCTGCTACATAGTCTTCATTTCCTTTTTTTGTTTAAGAAACTTCCAGATCCAGAGGTGACTCTGAACTCACTAGCCCTCAAGCCTCTGGCTCACTTTACCCTATGGGTCTTAGTTTTTTTTTTAACCTTTTGATCATAGTGTTAAAGAACATTAAACATCTAGGAATTAACATGAGAAGTGATGTGCAACTTCCGCACTGAAACTGAAAGCCATAGTTGAGAGAAAGAATACAAAAAAAGCAAGTTGAGAGAAAGAATACAAAAAAGCAAGTTGAGAGAAAGAATACAAAAAAAGCAAGTTGAGAGAAAGAATACAAAAAAAGCAAGTTGTGAGAAAGAATACATATAACTGAAGAGAATAGGCGTAGGTGTAATCCAGCGGGAGAATCTTTTCAAATAATAACCCTTTGAGAATCTAGTATCTATGAAAAAAGCTAAAGGACTTCAGTCTTTCAACAGATAGCATTGAAAGATCGAGGGGAGGGAGTTATTTGCAGTAGAATACTCAACAAAAGACTCTTACCTAGGATGTATCCAGTTTCCTACCAATCAGTAACAAGTATGCGTCAAGTTAAAAAATTGAGGAATCCACTTAAGTGGACTCTGTATTTAAAAAAGGGCCCAAGATGTATGAAGATGAGCCCAACAGCACTAATCATCAAGGATCTGCAAATTGAAATCAGAATACAATACACCTTGATCAGTACCATGGCTAGTTTAACCCAAGTGCTTTCCTGGGTGAAAAGAAAAGAGAATTCTGCCCTCATTCAGTGTGTCAGTTTGCTGGGACCCTTTGAGTTTTGGCGGAGCCCCTAGAGCCAGCAGTGCCGTCCTAGCGCCCAGGCGTCCGCTCTCGGGCACAGTGTCCCCGGCTGTGAGAAGCGGGAGAACGCACACAGAAACTGCAGTCGAGCTGGGGTGTTGGCACGTGCCTGAGACCCCCACTCCGGCGGCTGAGGACGGAGGGTGACAGGTTCACTCCCAGTCCAGGCAGACTTCTCAACACCAACATTAAAAATTAGACAGGCCTAAGGCAAAATGTTTTACATTCCCAAAGCAAATATTTCCAACCGGATTATAATATGCCCTGCAAAACTTTCTTTAAAATAAATGGAGAAATAAGGACACTCCATGAAAAAGAGCAACTTAAATGATGCATGAAAGTCAAAGCAGCACTACAAAAACTACTCAAGAGCCGGGCGTGGTGGCTCACGCCTGTCATCCCAGCACTCGGGAGGCAGAGGCAGGAGGGTTGCTGAGTTCGAGGCTCACCTGGTCTACATAGGGAGCTCAGGGCCAGCCTGAACTACACAGCAAAACTCTATCTCAAACAACAACAACAACAAAAAAGAACCTCAAAAATGTCCTAGCCTGGGGCCAGGGCTTTAGCTCAAGTGGTACTGTGCCTACCTTGGAAGCACAAGGACCTGAGTTCAATCCCCAGTACAGAAAAAAAAAAAAAAAAATTCTACACAGAGTCAACAAAACCAACAAAGCCAAAAATTCAGATGGAATGAACACGTCAAATAAGGGAAATGGATTTTAAAAAAGAAAAATAAATCATTAGCAAAAAATTCAATGACAAGAATAAATCAATATCAGTAATATCTCTCAATCTGGAAGGCCTCAATTCCCCTAATTAAAACCCAGATTAGTAGACTGGATCAAAAAAGAGAATCTGAACATCTTTTCCATTCAAGAAACTCATCTAATAAAAAAAATTTACAGATTAAAAAGAAAAGGATGAAAATAAAAGTATGCATAGGGACCCCAAAACTAAATAGAGATAGAGATTTTACTCTCAATGTTCAGCTCAAACTGACCGGAAGAGGCAAAGAAGTAACTCAACTGCTCAAGTGAACTATCCCACAGGAGGAGGCAACACTTGTAAATATATATACACTAAATGAGGAACACAAAACAACCCGCCATAAAACAAATACTACTGAACATGAAAGATCAAAAAAAAAAATCAGAATCATAGTGGGGGAACTTAATACTCTACTTACATAAGAAACAGATCCACCAAAAAATTAGCAAAGAAGTATCAGAGCTGGCCCACAACTTTGAATTTGATAGATATGAATCTATTAAAAACGAATCTAATAGCTATCTATAGAATTCTCTACCTTCGCTACAAATGAATATATATTCTCAGCAGCACATGGAACTTTCTCCAAGATGAATCACACATTAATCCGCAAAGCCCGCTTAAATAAATACTGAAGAATTGAAGTCATAGCATGTTTACTAGCAAGCCATTGTACATTGAATCTACAAACCAATCACAAAAGAAGCCAGAAAAAGTTACAAAAACCTAGGAACATTTTTTTTGTTTTTTGAGATCAGGTCTTGTATTTGTAGTTCAGGCTGGCCCTGAGCTTACTATGTAGTCCTGGCAAGCCTCGAACTCAGCAATCCTCCTGTCTCTACTTCCCAAGTGCTAGGATGACAGGCGTGAGTCACCATGCCCAGCACTGTATGTGGTTACTGGGGATCAAACTCAGGACCTTGCACTTGCGAGGCAGGCACCAGAACCACTGAGCTAAATCTCCGACCCAAACCTAGGAACTTTAGAGTACACTCCTGAACACCCCATGGGTCACAGAAGAAATCAGGAAAGAAATTAAACATTTCCTGGGGACAAATGACAGTGCCAGTACAACACAGCAGCACCTATGGGGCACAAGGAAAGCAGTCCTCAGAGGGAAGCTTATTGTAGGCAGTGTTCACATTAGAAAAATAGACCAACTCGAATAATCTAATGGTGAACCTGAAGACACTAAAAACATCTAGTTTAAAAAGGAAAATCATAAAGACCAGAGTGGATATTAATGAAACTGAAACTAAAAAGTAATGTAAAAATTCAGTGAATCAGGGCTGGAGGGTTAGCTCAGTGGTTCCGTTGCCTGCCTCGCAAGCACAAGGTCCTGAGTTCGATCCCCAGTGACCACATACAATGTTGGGTGTGGAGACTCATGCCCACCAGCAATCAATACCACATACCACAGTGCTGGGTGGGTGGTTCACACCTGTAATCCCAGCACTGGGGAGGCAGAGACAGGAGACTTGCTGAGTTCGAGGCTTGCCAGGACTACATAGTGAGCTCAGGGTCAGCCTGAACTACAAAGTGAGACCCTGTCTCAAAAAAAAAAAAAATTCAGTGAATCAAAGAGCTGTTTCTCTGAAAATAAGTAGATAATTCCTACCCAAACTTAATGAGAGAGAGAGAGAGAGAGAGAGAGAGAGAGAGAGAGAGAGAATCAATGTAATTACAAATAAAAAAGGCAAACTGCAATGGACACCTTTAAACTTCAGAAGATAGTAACTATTATGAAAAATTGCACTTCAACAAATCAGAACTTCATGAAGAAGTGAAGAATTCTTATATTAATCACCAAAACTAAACAAAAAATCCTAAACAGTTCACTAATAAGCAATACAGTTGAGGCAGTAATTAAAAAAAAAAACCATACCTGTCAACTAAGAAAAGCCCAAGACCTGAAAGAATTCACTGCTGAATGCCACAGAACCTTTAAGTAGGTTATAACCTCAATAACTCTGAAATTCTTTCATAAAATTAAAAGAAGTATGTTTCCAAATTCATTCCTGGACACCAGCATCCCTCTCATCTCAAGCCAGACAAATATACAACTAAAAAGAAAAACTATAAGGTAATCTCCTTAGTGAATGTGGATGAAAAAATCTTCAATAAGAAATTGGCAGCTAGAATGCAACAAATTATCAGAAGGGATGTACATCATCACCAGATAGGTTTCATGACAGGGTTGCAAGAAAGGTTCAATTTACACAAATCAGTAAGTATAATACATCACACAAGCAGAAACTGGGAGAAAACCCACATGATCACATCAGTAGATGCAGAAAAAACACTTAACAAAACCTGAGCATTCATGATTAAAAACTCTGGAGAAAGGTGTATTTCACTCTGATAAAAGCCTTTTATGATAAACCAGTGGCCACTGGGATAAACTGAGGTTTATCCCTCTAAAAGCAGGAGTAAGACAAAGATGCTCACTATCACTATTCTTGCTCAGTGTAGTACTTGAAGCATTAGCCAAAGGAATCAGACAAGAGAAAGAAAGAAAAGGACTATGTGTCAGTGTCCAGAGGCCAGATGGCTCTGAGTTAGGCCACCTGCAGCTCACAGGCATCTGCAGAGCACAGACCTAGGAGTCGAGCAATCTCCTGAACACAGCAGCTCACGAACAGGTACCTTATTCGCGGTGAGACAGCAGGGAGCTCGTCCACAGCGGAAGCAGGATGCTGGAGGCAGTGCAAGGGTGGCATCTTTCCTCCTCGCCACCAGTGCACCGGAGAACATGGGAGGAGGAGGACGGGCCGCGGGCAGCCCTGGAACCTGCAGTGGCGAAGGTCTGGAGACCAAGGACGGGGTCGCATGGAGCCCGAAAGAGCTAGGGAGCCAAGCGGGCACTCCGGACCGACAGTGTGTGTACCTGGGGCTCAGCCCGAGAGCTCAGAGCCAGAAGCCTGAGCGGAAAAGCAGCTGGAGGCTTCGCCTTCATGGTGAGGGGGGTCTGAATCAACCACGGGCCGACCTTGTAAGGTGTGCCAGTGACAGGGGCTTGTCCGATGGTGGGCAAAGCGTATTTTTTTATGGTAGAAATGTATACTGTAGAAAACATTTTTATATGTTTCTTGAAAGGGTCCACAAGATAATTTTTTGGCACACAGGCCATTTGGTTATCACACTATATGGCTACCACACAAGACATCCCCTGGGCACACTGTGCATGTGGTCATCATAAGCTAGATTAGACCCAGGGAGCAAGTTTAGACTCAGGACAGAAATCATCTTATGCTTCTGTCCTGTTCTCGTTAATAGGAAAGGAAGAAACCAACTTACCATTTCTCAAAGATGACATAAGCCTCTGCCTAGAAGATCTGTGCTGGGCATGGTCACACCTGCCTGTAATCCCAGCACTCAGGAGGCTGACAGGGGATCGTTGCATGTGAGGCGAGCCTGGGCTCCACAGTAAGTTCAAGTTGAGCCTGAACTACATAGTTGAGACCTTGTCTCAAAAAAAAAAAAATTCCAAATTCCATCAAAACATTCCTAGAATTAATAATGATATGGGGTCAATACCTTTCATGTAATGGACTTGCTAACAAAGAAAGTAGGGAGACAATCACAAAAGGATGAAGAAAAATGAAATCCTCAGGAATTAACACGTTCCTGGCAGCTTGACCTGCTGCCGCCTATGCTTGACTCTCCCACCAGGAGACCCGGACCATAGGTGTGTCTGTCCCCTCGGGAAGCTTTCTCCATGGGTTGTACTAAGTGATCTAGTCACTATTGCTATTATTCATCTTTTTTTTTTTTTTTGAGACAGGGTCTTGCTTTGTAGTTCAGGCTGGCCCTGAGCTCACTATGTAGCCCAGGCAAGCCTGGAACTCAGCAATCCTCCTGTCTCTGTCTCCCGAGTGCTGGGATTGCAAGTGTGAGCCACCACGCCTGGCTTATTCATCTTTTTACTACTAACAAAAAGTCTGTAAATTGACTCAATTTAGTTAGTTGCTGCAATTTGAATAACTGCTGCCCAAATATAAACACTTTTCATATCAATTAAAAATTACTGATAGCAACAAATTTATTAATTTAATTTTAAAAATCATTAAACATTTTATACATCAAATAAGACTTGTACAGAGTGTACAAAACTTCATAATGTGCATAGATTTTTGTGCAGCTGTATTTTTTTAGATAATCATGCATGTTCTACCCTAGTTCAAGCCAGCAGGACAACTGAATTCAAGTCAGAAGCACCCAGCACCAAGAGATACGAACGACAGCCCCATTATGAATGTGTTAGCCAAGAGAGTGAAAGGCCTCTCTAACAAAGCCTGTAGTACTCTGAAAAAGGACATTCAAGAGGACATTAGAAAATTGAAAGCTATTCCTTGTTTGCAGAGAGGCAGAATCAATACTGTCAAAGTGATCGTGCTGCCAAAATGACGTAGAGATTTAACGCAGTCTTAAAACACCTGCCCCATTCCTCACAGAACTAGAGAAGGTGATCCTAAAATTCACGGAACCAGAAGAGACTCCAAGTAGCAAAAGCAACGTTATGCTATAAGAACAAAGCTGGGGCATCACAAGCATCTGACTTTAAGTCACATCACACGGCTGCAGCCGCAAAACCAGCACGGTATGGGCACTACAGTGTGCATCAGTGAACAGAGCAGAGGGTGCAGAAATAACCCTGTGCACATGATCTTTGACACAGGGGCCGGAAACATTTGCTCGAGGAAAAGCAGCCTCTTTTGCAAATGGTTCTGGGAAGAATGGATATCCGCTTGCCGAGGATTGAAGCTATACCCGTGTCTCTTGTGATGTAACAAGCTGAAATAAAAATGGATTAAAGATCTAAATGTTAGAGCAGAAATACATAATCTGCTAGAAGGTAAAATAGTTGAAGTTACAGACATAGACAAAACTTTCTGAGCAGAACTCCAGTTGCATAAGAAAAAACAGCAAGAATCAACAAATAACATGATATCAAATTAAAAATCTGCACAGTGGAAACAAGCAGATTGGATCAAGAAGCAAGATCCTACAATCTGCTGCATACAGGAAACACACCTAATTCAGAAGGAAACCCATAGACTGAAAATAAAAGGTTGGAAAACAATCCTCCATGCCACAGGAAACTGAAAACAGGCTAGGTGAAACTCTTGGAGACATTGGCTTAGGCAGAGACTTTATGAATAAAACCTCTATAGCACAAGAACTAGCAGAAAGAATCAACAAATGGGATCTCATTCTACTGAAAAGCTTCTGCACAGCCAAAGAAGTCGCTGGCTCTGCTAGAAGACAGCCAACAACATGGGAAAAAATCTTTACTAGCTGTGTATCAGACAAAGGGCTATTATCGACAATATATAAAGAACTCAAACAGATCAGCCTCCCCAAGTTTAAAGACCCAATTCAAAAATGGGCAACTGAAATGAACAGACACTTCTCAGAGGCAGAAGTCAAAGCAGCCAAGAAACATATGAAGAAATGTTCAACATCAC
>PVIC010058070.1:0-10484 GCA_004025085.1 Thryonomys swinderianus | reverse complement strand
TGAGGGGAAGGAATAAATATGATACAGAAAGAAAATAAAAGAGCATGTATAAGGGGGGAGGAGGGGGGAGTGGGTAGGGATATGGGTAAAAATGAGAATTAACTTGTGGCATATACTGGTACAAATTTCCCAATGTTATATGTGATTTTGAGATGTATATAAATTGTACCAATAAAGAATTCAATTAAAAAAAATTTATAACTAGGATTGAGGTAACTTGATTCTTCCACATTTTGTTCATGTCATTAAAATATCACACCTTTCCCCTTGCTTTCCTTTTAAAATTGATTTTGATAATGTCTGTGACTGAAACATTGATTTTTTGAGCTTTTAGGCTACAAATTTTAGGATAGTAAATGTGCTGTGTATATGGAAGCTATTGTCACTTCAAGGTTATTTTTCAGAGGACAGAACACACACACCAGATCAGAAGTGGATCCTGGAGCTCTCCCATTTGTGGAAAGGCAAGCAAAGTAGCTATCTAGCAAGAGTATCCATTTGCCAATAGGGCTTATATTTGGTAAAAACATGTCCTGCAACTTGTCATAGTAAAGCAGAAGAAAATCAAGGTTATACAGACAAGAAGTCACAGTGAATTAGCTAAAGGTAGACAGGTTCCACATCTACAATAAAATTATCAACACATTTTGTAAATTGATTTCATATTTTCTATTCATTTTTCTTATGAGTGAAAGAAAATGAATGATGAGCAATATTTTTGTAAATGGGCATATAAATAAACAATGCCAAAATCACATAAAAATTACTATTAACTAAATTTTTTTGGTAGTTAGCTCTGTTTTTATATTTTGGTTATCCATAGAAAGCAATTCCTTGAAATTTGTGTTGTTTTCCCTAACAAACACTTCTGAATTATAATTCCTCTACCACTCTTACAATGAGGTAGCGATGCTGCAAATCAATTATCTGACTCCTCCTATTTAACAGAATTTATTGTTTAAATAAGGTAGGATTGTGAAAGCAAGTATGTGTGCACTTGTGTGACATTCCTAAGATGTCAAATTGTGCATAAATTTGAAGTTTAAAAAAAGAATAAAAACTCCATGCCGCCTTGCATTATAAGCTGACTATGAAACATCATCCATGAAATTCTAGCATAGCGTTTGTCACATATTTGGTAAGAAATGGATGTGCATTTGTTATTGTCATTACTGATACAATTGTTGTTTTATCCTTAAGAATTTCAATGTCATGGGAAGAATGCAATTCAGAAAGAAATACAAATTTGCTTGATAAGAAATATTCAACTTACTAAAATGTCACTTAAGGGACATTTATGAGCCATTTACAGAAATTCACTTTAGCATTTCTTTAAAGTAAGCTACTCCAGTGCATTTACCATGCTATTAATTTGCAAACCTGATGAACAAAAGCAAGTGATTTGGTAGTAAAATTATAAAAGAAGTGTGTGGACATTTAGTAATTGTGCTGAGGGATTAAGGCAATTATAGAAAAAAATCAGACTAAAACTGCTACTGAAGAGGATTTTTTAAAGTATTTATTATTCAGATGACTCACCTAAAATGGGTAAGTGCTCTGACTGATTATTGCTCAAGACGGTTTAATTTCTTTAAATGACTTAATCACGGAAAACTTCATGTAGAAGTCTGAGTTTCAGGTAATTATTTCAGAAGAAAGTAAAGTTGGTTGGCAGTAGATCTTAGTTTGAAATTAGAAATAAAATGAGAACAATAAAACATGCACCATGAAATCTCTTTCAAGGTTAATGATAATTCAGCTTCCAGAGCTAGATTATTCAGAGGAGCCTGGTTCTTTGTAATACTCCAGAAAGTGAAGTTCCATCTTTGCTGCACGGGTTACCTTTATCACACTTTACTTTATGAAATCCTCACACCCTTTTCCTCACTTGTCTTCATTTTATGTTATTCGAGGGGCTTCTTTCTTTCCTGTTATAAGGACATCTGAGGGTGTATTGTGTTATCCAAGATTTGCTTTCAAACTCCAGCAGTCGAAAGGAAGTATTATTTTTATAAACTTTGTTTTAAAATAAGACAGGTGCATGTTTTGTTTTGTTTTGCTTTATGGTGAAGGCAGATGGAATTTCCAGGACTCTGATATTCAATTTTTCAGTAAGAGTTTGTATTCAAATTTCACCATAAAAGTCCCACATTATATCCATTGTTCTGGCTTAATTATTAACTCTGTCATCTTTCACATTCAAATATGTCATAGTTTATAGCTGATAAATTATATGGCCAACTACCATAGAAAATATGCATGTATTTTATGCCTACAATTAAAAATTCTTTCAGACAAAAAAATGAAATATTTTTTGCTTAAGCATGCATCAATATAACTTAATACATATAAGAGGGCCGGAGGGTTAGCTCAGTGATTCCGGTGCCTGCCTTGCAAGTGCAAAGTTCTGAGTTTGATCCCCATTAACCACATACAATGCTGGGAGTGGAGACTCACGCCCACCAACAATCAATACCGCATACACAGTGTCGGGTGTGGTGGCTCACACCTGTAATCCCAGCACTCGGGAGGCAGAGACAGGAGGATTGCTGAGTTCCAGGCTTACCTGGGCTACATAGTGAGCTCAGAGCCAGCCAGAACTACAAAGCGAGATCCTGTCTCAAAAAAAAAAAAAAAAAGATCTACATATGTGTTTTAAACCAAATATAGCATATATTTAACATAAGATTTACTTAATGTATATATACACACATATATATGCATACATACATACATGCATATATGTATGTATATATGCATATATATGTGTGTATGTATATATATCTTTATATATCTATATCTATGTATATGTATGTATATCTATCTATCTATCTATCTATCTATCTATATATATATGTATATGTACATGCATATGCATATATCACACACATTTCCTTCCTGGTTTATTGACAGTAGAAATTTTTCTCCTGATAGCTTATTTTCATGCAGTAGAATGTTTATGTAAGAGAAGTGCTCAGGCTGGCAATACGGGCAGCACACCTGCCTCACATATGTAAGTCTCTAGCTTTTTTGGATCCCACCGGGCAGGGATAAATCATTTTCTAATTCTTAGTCTGTTAGAAAGAAACTGAATTACTTTCTGTTTCCATCTTCTGTTTTCACAGTCTCAGTAGAAATAAACCCAGGTTGTCTCAGGAGAGAGAAAGATTGACAGAAATTGTAATTGATTGGCTTTGAAAATGTCACTAAAATTAACTGTTTATATATCATATAAACAATTGTTTATATATTATGGTCAACAAGTAAAAAAGTCGCATTTTTGAACCTCATAATTACTTTTAGTCATGTGTACTCAAAACTGGTCAAAGTACTATGAAACTTACCTCTCGATGCAAATTCTTTCTAACAGCTAATTGCATTTAAATATCATACTAGAATAGATTCATTACTTTCACTATGCACTGATATCATTAAAAAGCACTTCTTTCACATATGTTAAAATTATCATGTGTACATTCTAATAAATAATAGTTATTTACTGTATTCCTGACTAAAAAGTATATATATATATATATATATATATATATACACACACACACATACATATACATATACATACATATACATATATAAAATTTGGAGAAAAAGTGCAACTTTGACAAAATTTTAAGAAATTAATGAGATTTTTTTGGCTATTTACTGGCCTTAATACATGTCATTTTATTCTTTCCTCATTTGCTTAACTACTTGCATTTTGCAAATAAAACTAATTTCTAATACAGTCTTTTTCTAATATAAATATAGTCCTTTTCTCTAAACCATGAAGAAAGAATGTCTTGTTCTATTGTAGACTGCTAAATTAATTAGCTATCTTGTAGGCAGTTAGACAGGGCTAGCCAATGATGTGCTGACATGAAGGATAATCAAGTCATAAGCACTGCAGGCCAGCAATGGAAAACGGGAGAAACTACCAAACCTGTGTGCTTCCCCTGAGGATGAATAGGAGATTGACGTGTAAATAGATAGCAGTCATCTTTGTGGAGGATCAAGACCTTATCCACTCACCCCTTTCAGGAAAATTCCTGACTGGTAATCTGTGTATGCTTGTTACATAATTTACTTCTCCCTTGGCTCCTCGACTGTACTTGTCATTTTATTGGTTGGCTGTACTTTTTTCCTACTTTGAGTCTTTCACATCTTGTGGCTTTATTCAGTAAAACAACTCTGGGAAGCAGGTGGGCAGACAGCTCACTTTCTGGCCCCACTTATGTATCAGACAGAAGCTATTTTTTCTCTCAATAAATTCTTTCTACTTTTAACCTCCTTTGTTCCTAGCACTCATTTTTCAATTTTAGAGAATGTGAGCTTGCACTTTGGATATCTAGCAGGTTAAGCATTACATCAGTTCCCCATACCAGTTCAACTAACAGGTAATATTTTCACCTTTCAGAGTTTTTATTAATGATGTAAACTAGTGTTTGATGTTATTTTTCTTCTAATTTCATGTTCATTTTATAATTGTGATTCTTATAGCTTCATTCTCTCCTTTGATGATTTATATTATAGAGTTTTGTTTGTCTTCACTTTTCTGCCAGTAAAGGTAAAACTTAATTCAGAATCTTAAATGTGAATAGTTACCTTTCTCATTCAATAACTATTGCTTTTAAAATATGTCATGAATGTTTTAATGGTACTGAAAGTATTTCCCCAAAAAGAATCATATAAGAATATATTCATAAACTCTTGCTCTTCTAAATTTAAATTTATAATCTATTTTAATGCTAAATCTAAATTTGAAGCTATAATCTATTTTAGAATCTCTGCTAACCATGTTTTAAGATAGTATTCTTTGGGTTTTCCTTCTGAATATGTCAAGAATTTTTCAGAAAGAAGAATAAAAGCTATATACTTATATCTTCACAGTTAATACTGATCTGGGTAATATAGAATCTCCAAACATTATAAGGAAAATATTACAACTCCCAGCCTATTAGGTGTCTGCTATGCTGAAATCATGTTCTCTAAAACTGAAGACTGAATTGTTAGACACAGTAGAGGTTAAGTCATGAGGTGTGTATAAGGTAGAACAAAACTATAGTCAACTGTAAAGATTACAAGTACAGCCCCTTAGAAATATTGATGCAATTGGGAACCAAGTCATGTGAAGAAAAAAGACCTCTCTTAGTAAGGATAGATCGAGGTCTCGGTTCCCCATCCAGGTGATTGACATCTATTTTGGACAACAATCATTATTATTCATCCTTGGGGGAACAGGTCATTTCATCTTTGTCCTGAGGGCTGCCTTTTGAGAAATGTGCTGCCATCCACTACATGTGTTATTATTATTTTCTGAACTGGTTTAGGCCAGTCTGGCTGTGTACTCTGTTTCTAACTAAATTAGCTCTCTAATAATACTAAATGAGTCTAGATAGAGTGGTACTCACAATAGTACACCAGCATTCATGCAGTTTTTCCCTAGAATGATTACAGAATATCTGAGTTGAGATCTTAAAATGTGTTACAAAATTTAGTCATCAAACTGCTCAAGGATTATAAAACACTAACCTATTTATACGTAAAAGTCTAATTCTTAGGGGTGTTATTTAATATAACAAAAGAGACAAAGTTGAAATCTAGAGATGGAATTCCATCACAGTTCTCCTTGACTTTGTGATGATTCCTATAAAATTTCCACAGGAATTTGTAGGTACACATTGGATCAAGCACAAAAGTCAGAGCATGTTGGGTTTTTAATGAATGGAGATCAGTTTACTAGAACACAGCAAGTCATAAATGCTGATGAGCACAAGTTTCAACTTAGAGTTTACCTGTATATTGACCCATTTGTCTTCTAAACTATATTAAAAATCAATGATAAGTTTGCAAACCATTTGAAATGAAAAGAACTATATAAATTGGAGCTAATGTTCTTCAGTGTTCTCTAATATCCTTCCTGTAACAGTCAAAGAAATAATTGCTTTTGCAGAGCTATTGTTCTAAAGCTTTTCTCTGTCGATAGACAGGCATCAGCAGATGATTGTCTGTAGGTATTTGCCTGAGGGAAGCTATTGAATGTCAATGCAAATCTGGGCAGTTTCCTCAACTGTAGAAAATTCCTGGCAGGCACCTTGCAGGCATAGGTATATTTTAAGACAGGAGAGCTACACATTGTGTCATAGATTTCTATTACCAAGTAACTAATTGTTGACATTGATGTAGTTGTTTATAATTTCTTTATAATACACTGTGTGTTAAGCCATATTAATAGAAAACTAGAAATGTCAGGGATTGCTCTTATGGTTTAAAACATGCTCATTTGATTTTTTTAAAGACTTACAATTTCATTTGTGTCTGTATTTTCTGAAAAAGCAAACAGAAAATTTGAAAAGTCTTAATGTAATTAGTGTGTTCACTATTTGAATGTTAAATTTAGACAATCTTTTTAATTATATTTTTCAGCTTTTATTTTGTATTATTTATTAGTACACTTTGATTAAAAATATTGTAAAACTCCAAAAACAGAATCTTGAACTGACATCAATTACATTTTTAATCTTTTATACTTTGTCTTCAGAAAAAAAGAAACATACATTTTAAGACCCAGCCACCTGCCATTCTAATGAATATTTTCTTCCGAAATTTAATTATATGCTAATTAACTGTTAAGATTTAGGGTATGAGGTTGAGAAATCAAGATGATAATGTGTCTTGGCAGAAAAAAAAAACAACATTTTCTATTTATTTGCATTCATTTAAACTATTCCTGATGGAGCAGAAGTTGGTAAAAATGTTACAAAAAATGTCACTATCTAGATTGCAGTTGGAGTGAAGATCTATGAAGGTAAAGTCAAAGTCTCAGTGAAAAAATCTCACTGTTCTTGAAAAACATCAATATTGATGCCAAGTACACAGCACCAACAATAGGAAATTATATGCATTTTACATCCAATATACTAGAGACATTTTGATTTAATCCTCAATTTTCAGTTTACAATGTGACTCATTGGTTCTCAGAGTTATTTATTTCATTCCAAAGAGTTCTGAAGATATAGAAAGAATATAACAAGGGGCAACTAAAACTGACAATCGACTGGACATTCTTTTCATAATAAAAATGCAATTATTTGAATGAAGACACAGGGAAGAGATGTTGTACAGTATTATACTTCCCCCAAAACACAGAAAGATACATACTCTATTACCAATCTCAGTATTGAAGATATTGCAAAGATATATAGATTTCACAAGAAAGACTGCTTTGTGAGACATGGAGGCTTTGACAGGAAAAACCGATTTTTAAGAAATAGATTTTTTCAAAAGATTAGAACACAAAAAAATGAAAATAATTTTTGGCATGATATTGGGGATTAGGATCAGAGAAGTATGTTCAACTCAGCTTTCAAGATAGAAATATATAGACAGATTTAATTCTGAACTTTTGTGGACAACAAATACTAGTATGTCATTTTCCACAATGTTATGCCTGAAAATATATGGATATATCTATCTTCATTCAGAAAATGTTAATATGAACAATCAGTATGAATATACAAGGATTCTGCAGAATAAACAATAGTATGATACCAAAAATCCAGGGAAGACTAGACAGGAAAATGTTATAATACATGATATGGTTTAGTTCTGATATATATAACTCAAACTCTTACATTGAAGGCTCAGTCCAAATGCAATAGTGTACAGAGGTGAGGACTATTGGATGTTATTGGATAAAGGGTTTATACTTATCAGTGGATGAAACCAGTGATTAAATTATAATTTAATGAGCTATGGGGAGGTAGTGGAGATTTGAGGATACAGGACTTAGTTGGAGGAAGTAGGTCACTTAGGTATGTCCTTGAAAAATACAGCTTATCCATACACAACTCCCTACTTTTTGATTCTCTGCTTCCTGGCTCTGATGTGAGTACAGTTCTGTGGTGATTTCCACCTCTATGTCTGACCTCACCATGAGTTCAGACAACCAAACTAAGTGACCAGGTAGTGAAACTTCTTTAAGTGGGAATTAAAAGAAACCTAGTCTGAGGTGATTTCTTCCAAATATTTTATCACAGTGAGAGAAAATATTTGCTAGTTTTTATTTAAGTTCTCAGAATCCTGCAAAGATTTATTCCCTATTAACAGGAATCAGAAATTATCGACAATAAAGAACTGGTACAGAATATGAATTTAATAAGAAATGGAGTAAAAGAAATCTAAAAACCTGAATTAAAAGTTAACATTTCCAATGAAGATTATAAAAAAACATTTTTGTATTATTACATCATGTAATTTTCATAAAAATTCTTGAAAACAGTTCTATAGGAAATAAGAAGACTAATGCTATTTGAATTATGTGTAGAACTGGTAAAGGAGATAAAGACCAGAAATTCTGGAACTGTAAGGAAATTTTAAAGAATAAGAATCAGTACTTTAACTGTAAGCAATGAAAAATTTAGAGAATGTAAAAATTAACTTGGATCAAGTCTACATTATTTTACTAAAACTCAGAAATATGGAATCAATAGATAAGCAGGACAGATAGATAAAGTATTGTTAATCCTTTCAACAGTTCTTGATGACAAAGGCTAGCATGTTAAAAATACTGACAACTCAGAAATCTATACTTTGCTAAGCTCTATTTGACTGTAAAATAGATCTTTTCATTGTAAAACTTTCAGATTGATTCCTTGTTATACCCTACCTTAGAGCTTGTTGCAGTTATCAATAAACATTTTTTTCTATAAAGATCCAGCATTTATAAACTGTGATGTCCTCAGTGCCATCACTGACTTCTGCCCCTAAACAATGAAGGCTGTAAATAATATGTGAAAGAGTAGAGATACTTCTGCTTCCGGCCTTCAATTATGGACCTGTGCTATATCACTGATCTCTGTGGCTCGGTGGCTTCTAACTTCTTGGACAGAGCAGATACTGGATCTACCAACATCTAGCATGGGTACCACTACTGTGGACATTCCTGCTTCTAATCCTATGAGCAACCTACCTGAAGAATAATGGGTCCACTTATACTGTGTGTGTATGTGTGTGTGTGTGTGTCTGTATCTGTGTGTGTGTGTATGTGATAGACACACAGAGAGGAGAAAGACACCAGGACAGGCTCTATGTGAACAATGATGCTGTTTATTTCACTCAGTAATAAGCAGGCTAAGTATGAATGGAGAGTCACTAGATATGAGGCGAGATAAAAGGCTGTAAAGGGCAGAGAAGTGGCTGACTTGAAAATTTTGGGGTAAAGTGAACGAAGTAACACTTCTCAGAATAGGCAGTATAGATGAGAGTGCAAACACATTTCTTAGGACGGGTGGAGCGAATGTTATTCATTTTTAGAGAGCAGAAGACTTGGAACATAGTGGCTTGTCTCTGTTCTTCTTTCAGGTATCTTGCATGTCTGCAGTTGAGGCTCGGTGACACCTGGACCAGGCTCAACCCATATGATTTTGAGGGTTTCTGCTGCTAGAGAGCCCATCTGGATCACCAGGACAAGAATAAAGTTAGCAATTTTTGGTAGTTATCAGAGAGATCTTGAAATAAGGAATGTTATGAGGACAGAGATACAGCTAAACATGCTATCTTTATTCCTGTGGCAGTTGTGATAACCAGACCTGAAAGAAGATGTATTAGTTATAGAGCTGTGTTGTCGAACAGTGCACTACAGGACAGATTATGCTAGATACTTCAAGGGTTAGACTAGCATCAGTGGATATGGAGCCGGAAAGTTCAGATCCTGGAAAGAAGGTAAGGTGAAATAGATAATGTTAAACTGATTAGGAGAGACTGACCTACCTCCCACTTTAAGAGTTACACAGTTTGGCATCCAAAATAGTCCAGGGGCCTCCCGGAGCTTTAGGCTGCTTAGGTCTTCCATGGCTAGGCCAAGAAGGTCTGGGAAGGACCTGATTGAGAGGCCCTAGGTCATGGCCAAGAGGTGGCTGCCAGCACTGGAAAGTCTGTCTTCCAGTCTACCCAAACCCCAGGAAGGACATGATTTGGGAGGAATATCAGACTGACGGGAGTCCTTAGACCTGTGAACATTATGGTGGCATTTCAGGCATGGCCTTGGAAAGAGTATTTCTGGTCACAGGCACTTTAGTTACCTTGCTGGAGAACCCAGTGGTTGACCTTGAACAGCGTTTTACAGCAGAGGGCACGATCTGCTGTAAGCAGCTCAGGAATGCACTGTTTTGAGCGCTTTCATCCCTATTGTCGAAAACCTTAAAAGCTAGGTGAATTGTTTCCTGTTGTGGGGTTTGAGGGCCAATCTCCAATTCTGAATTGTTGTCTGATTGGGTGACAAAGTGCATTTTAAGAATAAACTGCTCGGGGCCGGAGGGTTAGCTCAGTGGTTCCGGCGCCTGCCTTGCAAGCGCAAGGACCTGAGTTCAATCCCTGGTAACCACATATAATGCTGGGTGTGGTGGCTCACGCCTGTCATCCCAGTACTCGGGAGGCAGAGACAGGAGGATTGCTGAGTTCGCGGCAGCTTGCCTGGGCACCATAGTGAG
>PVIC010058069.1:0-10462 GCA_004025085.1 Thryonomys swinderianus | reverse complement strand
TTTTTTTTTTTTTTTTTTGAGACAGGGTCTCACTTTGTAGTTCAGGCAAACCGAAGCAACTGCTTAGGATCTTGCTTCTTGATCCAATCTGCTAGTCTGTGTCTTTTAATTGGCCCATTGAGGCCATTGACATTAATGGTTATGACTGATATGGACATATTCAGAGCTGCCATGTTTCCCTGTTCTTGGTTTTTTCTTCTTTGCTTTTCCCCTTTTCTATTTAGTTTCTTGTTTGCCCCAATGAATTCACTCTCCTGGCTCTCATGGGTATGGAATTTTCTGTGTTTTTTTTCCAAGATGTTCTTTAGGATGTTTTGGAGTGCAGGTTTCATGTTTGTGAAGTTTTTCAGGTGTTCTTTATCATGGAAGTATCTTATTTCCCCATCTATTCTGAAAGATAGTTTTGCAGGATACAATAGTCTAGGTTGGAGGTTGTTTCCCTGCAATGCTTGAAATACTTCCCTCCACGCTCTCCTTGCACTGAGTGTTTGTGTTGAAAAGTCTGCTGTGATCCTAATGGGCTTCCCTTTGTAGTTATTTTTCTTCCTTTCTCTCACTGCTTTCATTATTTCATTATTTTGTTGTACATCTGGAACCTTGATAATTATGTGTCTAGGTGTAGATATTTTTATGTCACGGTGTTTTGGCGTCCGATAGGCCTCATTTATCTGTATGTCTATATCTTTTCCTGTGAAGTTTTCTGTTGCTATCTCTGACAGTATGTCTTTTACACTGTCTCCTGCATCCTCAGTGACTCCAAGCAGTCTTATGTTATTTTTCTTTGAGTCATCTAGAAGCTGTTGAATTGGTTTCTCATGGTCCCTTGCTCTTTTCCATAGATTATACCTTTCCTGCTCACTGGCTGCTATGCTGTCCTCTAGGTCTGAGATTCAGTTCTCTGCTTCATTCATCCTTCTGTGCAAGCTTTCATTCTCTTTCATTATTTCCTGGAGCTCTGCCTGAAGCTGTTTAAAAGGTTCCATTGCTTCTGCTAACTTGGATTCTATCATCTCGCTGATCTCTTCTTTAATGATATCTTTCACTGAGGACAGTATCCCTGTTTTGATCTCAGAGATGAGTTCTGATTTCCATTTTACTAGATCTGCTTTAGTTACCATCTCCAAGAGTCCTGGTGTTTGTGTTTCAGTTTGCCCTATTTCCCTTTTCTCTGAATTTCCCTGTGGTGGTGATTTTTGTGTCTGGTTTTTTGTGTATTTTCTCATATCTACTCTTTTGTTGTTTTTAATACTCTTCTTTGTCTGATGACAGGGCAATTTTTGTTGCAGGTTCTCTTTCTATTATCTGGGGCCCTTTGGATGCAGCACTTTCCTGGGGTGTCCTCCTTGAATCTGTAATGACCCTTGAGAGTTCTCACTCCTGACACATGATGGGAGGTATTTGAGCAGAACAATCACATCATATTTGTTATCATAATACAATAAATGCCAATATCAGTATTAAACACAGTAAATAAGATAAAAATGTTTGTTAGATTCTATTCTGGAGACTTTGAGCTTATGAGTTACCTCTATGTCTGACTTCTCACTGCACAGCTCTGGGATACAGTGGGCCGGTGGGCAGCCTTCAATCTGCTGGAAATGGACTGCGCCCTGCAGCCGGGTCCACGCACGCTGCTCCCTCAGTCCGCCGGAAACAAGCAAGGCACGGCGGGGCCCGCAGCCCCTGGGTCTGGTCTGTGCACCGCCGCCTTCAGTCCGCTGGAAACAAGCCTTGATTTTTTTTTTTTTAGATAAATTAACAACATTTGCAATGGCTCTATCTTCAGATAAGGTGCCATTCTGTACTACTAGGATTAGTACTTCTGCCAACAAGACAGTGTATGGAAGGCAGATGAACGTGGATGGTAAGAGAATTTACCAAGAGTCAAGGAGTATGGAAAAGAGAAGAGTTCGATTAGACCAGAAGACATTGTCACAAAGTACAGTGGGCCAGTTTCTAAGAGAGGAATCATGCCATCAGGGTAAGAGGTTGCTTTTTTATTTTAATAAGAGGTTTAAGATGTGGGAAAAGGTTTGAGTTAGCAAAGGTAAGTATCACAGAAAGGCATTTTCAGGTCATCCTGCTCCTTGTTAATCTCCCAGGAACACCTGCTTTAAACTAAAACTGTGCTTTAGAGTTGTAAATTGGCAAGGTAATTTACTTGGCCTCATGGAAGGCTCCTTCTCACTGGGAGGAAGATTAATTTTATCTCCCACTGTTTTGATCAGTTAGGTCCTGGGCAGGATTGTTTTAATGGAAGATGTTTGTTGTGGAGGGTTTTAACCCTTTTGTTGCCACTGGATAACCACTAAGATTTTCTTCTTTCCTTCCTCCCTCCTTTCTTTCTTTCTTTCTTTCTTTCTTTCTTTCTTTCTTTCTTTCTTTCTTTCTTTCTTTCTTTCTTTCTTTCTTTCTTTCTTTCTTTCTTTCTTTCATAGGATCTCACTTTGTAGTTCAGGCTGGCCCTGAGCTTACTATGTAGCCCAGACAAGCCTTGAACTCAGCAATCCTCCTTCCTCTGCCTCCTGAGTGCTGGGATTACAGGCGTGAGCCATCACACCCAGCACTGTGGTATGTGGTACTGATTGCTGGTGGGCATGAGTCACCACACCCAGTATTGTATATGGCTACTGGGATTGAACCAGGGACCTTGTGCTTGTGAGGCAGACACTTGAATCACTGAACTAAATCTCTGGCCCAATCACTACAATTTCCATATATCCTTTTAGAGGGGATTCAATTCCACCCACAGTGTCCTCCACCATGGGTGGTGGCTCACCGCAGCTGCTCATCTTTGTATCTTTTTACTGTCCCTGTGGATCTTCCAGTCTCCCCAAGACCTTCCTGGGAGTTTCTGAATTAAATTTCCCTACTGAATGCCTTATCCTGTGCTCTGTTTCCTAACCAGATCTTGAGTGACACCCTCATGAAGAGGTATGTTCCTTGGTCTTACTTCTTTGTATTCCTCTTCTTTTCCTTGTGGGCTGGTCTAAGGAGCAATAGAAGACAGGACCAGGACTGGAGAATTGGAGCTGAAGCGAAAGCTGCTGAAGGCTTCATATTCACTCCCAAAACACCCCGTATGGACTGGTGAACATGGTGGGGGGGGGGGGCAACAGTCATTGTGAACTCTTTTTTTTTTATTCCAAATGGATAAGACATACAGCACCAAACACAAAGCAACATTTAATAAGTGCCAATCATTTAGCCTTATCAGAATGAGAAGGATAAGCAACTTAAAAAACACCGTAAGTGGTAGTTTTCCTGGCTCCATCACATCTTCCACACCGTTATTTCTCAGTGAATTTCTTCTATTTGCATTCACTGTGAACTTTTGTTTTCTTACAGTACAGTTCATGTCTGTAAAAGGCAAGCCATAAAGTAGCTCTGCTTCCACAGAACTTCTGGGCCACAAACCGATGTCATCTCTGTTCATTTCTACAGACAGAGTAGATACAGTTTCTCAGGTCTGCTCAGCCTTGATCTTGTGTCATTGTAGAGACATTTTTTTCCCAGGGGTAACATCCAGTGGCAAGTGAATCTGGGATGCCTGGGAGTGAATGATTGTCAATAATTGGGCTACTAAAATGTTTCTACAATAATCGAAGTAGAAACTTCCTTGGCCCCAATTTATACAGCATCAGAGTCAGGGCCTAAACAAAGCTTGTGGGTTTTTAAAAATTTTTTTTGAGACAAGGTCTCGCTTTGTAGTTCAGACTGGCCCTGAGCTCACTATGTAGCCTAGGCAAGCCTCAAACTCAGCAATCCTCCTGTCTCTGCCTCCCGAGTGCTGGGATTACAGGCGTGAGCCACCACGCCCAGCAAAGCTTGTGTTTTTTAATCAATAATGCCAAACAGATATCTAAAGCCAGGACAAGCATGCAACTTGATTTGTGGAGTTGGCTCTATGTTTATTAATTTTTCATTCAACAATCATTATGCAGAATCTGTTACATGTCAGGCTGGCTTTAGGACTTGGGCAGTATGGAGAGGAGTACAGCAAAGTCAGGGTTTGTTTCCTCACAGAGCCTGAATTATAGTAAAAGATGGTTAATAAACTGGGCCATGAGTGATAGAGACCTTAAAAAGATTAAGATAGGATTGTGATAGAAATAGGCTGGTGTTTGATTGGAGTAATGCCAGATGCCTTACTTCTTATAAGGTAGGCAGATGTGTATGACATAGGGAGATGTCTGATCATCAACCAGTCCTTCTAGATGGGAAGTTACAGAAGAATCTCCAGGTCCCTTTATGATGTGCCATAGAGGAGCTTAGGGCTGGTCCTACTCTCTGTTCTTCCCCTCTTTTCTGTGCTCTGCTCCCCTGAGGCCTTCTCTGTCATTATATTGTCATTCCACCTGTCTTCCATTGGCTCATGTGTCCCCTGTGCTGGGTCCTCCTTACCCAGAGTCCCTCCCTAGATTCCTTAGTGATGGACACGTGTGTTGAACATTCCCATCCTTTCCTTATCTCCTGGCCTAGTTGGAACTGATATTCAGGCCCATTCTCCTGGGGAATCTGGCCTCATCGCACATGCAGCCTGAGGACCCAGGTGGAGAAGAAATATAGGCACAGACTGCAATGGAACTGAGAGGCTGCTGTTTGATGAAAACATCATGTTTGAGAAACCTCTTAGTATTGCTGAACAGAATACGAGTAACAGAGATACAAGATGCCTCGCACAGAGCTTAGCAGGTAATTGGCACCAGGAATAGTTACTATTGTTATAATTAATGGACTTTTATTAAAGTGAAAAAGACTGGAAGGCTGACATGTCACCTTAGAGCTCTTGAATTTGTAAATTTAAAATAACCATTTTCAGTTCTTCTCAATGTGTCAGGGTGCTCTTACCAATATTTAAATGTGTTTTAGTCACATTTGTCTTTTGAAACAATTGTTTTTCAGTGAAGTCACCTTCTTCATTAGACAGAGTTGTCTGCCCTCCCACCCTCACCCCCACCCCAGGGCTGCTCTTGGTCCTCTGTGTCCTGGCTTCTCCACCCACCGTGCCACTTTTAAGAGTGTAGTTCCAATGTCACTAAGACCTTGCAGTTACTAAAGCCAGAGTTTATGTTTCAGTCCATGTCTTCCTTGAGCCCTTTTTAGCAGTTAACTGTGTAGAACATGCTATACTCTTGCTACGGTCTCTTCCAGCTGTTTTCCCCAAGGACATTTCCTCCATTTCCAAGGCTTTGATGGCCAACCATATCCTGTGTCTTCAGCCCAGCTTTTCTTGATGCTCTTGGGCTGCATAACCTGCTTTATTTCCAGATCTCAGGTGTCTTGATGCTAAACCTTGCTGTTTTCCCAGGAAACTGCTTCTTCTCAGGCTGTGATCCCATGACTCAGTTTCTAAGCCTGATTTCCTGATTCATACATGTCCCCTCTTGCTCCTTTTCTACCTCAGTGCCTAATGACCACTGACCTGTGTTCTGTAGACCCTGTTTCTTCAGGAACCAGACCATGATCCTCAACCCTTTGGAAGCATTAAATTTGCAAAAATGAAATAAAAGCCTGTGACAGCTTTCAGAGAAATACTCTAACCATTTAACCATACTGCCTTCCTATGTAGCTTGCAGGACATTAATACTCAAGATGTGATTATAATAATGTGAGTTCTGGAGACTATGAAGCATTGGAAGAGAGAGACACTGAGCTAGAACTTGCTGAGAATGACCCTGTCCTGGCCCTTGGTCTGGCTTCCCTGATCAAGTGTCTCCACCTAATTATGTGCTGCAGTTGATGAGTCACTGCCTACAGATTCTGTTAAAAGCAGTCTGCAGAAAGAAATAGAGATACCTTCTAACGCATTTCCAGGTGTAGGGACCTGAGAGAAAATGCAATGGGACACTGAGGAGCAACACCTGTGTGGGGTGAGACTTCAATTTTGCATAAAGCAGCAATGCTATATCTGTAAAATCAGCTCAGTTCTGCAAATGTGCTTTGAGTTTCAAGTGTGTGCAAGAAGTGGATTTAATAAGAATAAAAATCTAGATATCTGTGGGGTTCACAGCCAATTGTTGGGAGGTCATCTTGAAGCTGGGGAAAGATTTCTGCGAGACAAAGTGGTAAAGTGAAGAAGTCATTCTAGGAATAGGATATGGCCTGGATGATGAAGGAATTCTTACAGCATTTCACTCCAGATTACACTTACGGGGTCTGGAGTGTAATCTGTGTTCATGAGTGTTTGTCTAATTGAGCCGAGAATCCTAAGAGGGTCATTGAAACTATCTGGGGGGAAGCTACAATGCCTTGTCTCAGGAAGATCATACTAACTATGGTAATGAAACAGATGATAGCAGGGGTTATCAGTTGAGAGGTGGTTTTAACCAACTAAATGAGAAGGGAGAAAAGTTTGGTGCACAGAAGACTGCCAGTGGGTATCAGCTTGCTTTTGGGAAAGATGAAAGTATTTAAGATTCATGGTGAAGATAGTGGTACAACTCTATGAATACACCAAAAAACATTATGTACTTTGAATTGGTGAATGGTATAGCCCGTGAAGAGTAGTTCAATGAAGCTCTCTAGAAGAAGTCATAGAAACTGGATGTGGTGGCACAGACCTGCAATTACAACTACAGAGGAGGCTGAGGCAAGTTCAAAGTCAATTTCAGCAGTCTCATCTTGAGATTTAAAAGGGTTGGGAGTGTAGTTCAGTTGCAGAGCATCTGACTAATGTGTAGCCTCCTGGGTTCAACATCTATCACTGAAAAGGAAGGGAAAAAGGACAGAAAGAGAAGAAGAATGAAAGAGAAGGGAATGGAAGAGAAAGAAAGAAAGAAAGAAAGAAAGAAAGAAAGAAAGAAAGAAAGAAAGAAAGAAAGAGGAAGGAAGGAATGGAAGGAAGAATGAAAAGAAGGAAGAAAATAGAATTACCTCTAGGTGCCGTCTTGGTTCTTTTTCTCTCGTTGCCAAGACAAAATACTCAGCACCTAAAATTAAAGGCGGAAAGGTTTATTTAGCTCACAGTTTGTAGAGGTTTTACTCTATAACTGGCTGGCTCCAAAGCAGAGGGGTGTTACAGAGGAGAAACTGTTCAGCAGGCCTACACGATAACAACAGCAGCAGCTACATGTTATTTTAACAGCACTTTTCTGCTCCTTTTATTTTATCCAGACTCCCAGGATTAGGGTAGTGCTAAACCAATCTGCGTAGAATTTAGTAATCACACACTGTTAATCCCACTATCACACATTCTAGACTCAGCCACTTCTGATTCTAAAAGGCTTTGGGGAGGACATCCAGATTCAAACTGTACAATGCACCCCTTTGTCCCCCAAAGTCTCATGTATATTCCTTTACATAAAAGTCCATCTCTAAGAGTTGCCAAAGCCCTCACAGCTTCAGCATCTCTGAGAAATCCACGTCCAAAGTTTCCTCTCAGTTTTAAGGCAAATTCTTAGCTTTAAGTGCCTGTATGAATGAAAAGAAAGTTAAACACTTCTAACATTTAATGGCACAAGATAAACATTTCCATCTCAAAAGTTATAAACAGGGGTATAGCAAGAAATGGTAACAAAGCAAGATCAAAATCCAATAGGGCAAACATTAAATCCCACAGTTTCACTCCAGCTTTCCAGGTAATCTATAGCAAGTTGCAAAGCCCAAAGGGTTTGGGTGGCTCCATCCTTACAGCACCTCTGTAGTTCCCATGGGTTCTCTCTGGGGCTGGCTTTGCTCCCTCCTTTCAGTTTCCCTCAGATGATACACATTCCTGGCTTCTACAAACTTCTGAGGTCTCCACTGCGCCTTTGATTTTACACTCACAGAATCATAAACTCCTCTTTCAAGGACACATTGCTTGGCCTCCTCCTCCTCTGAAGTCTAGCTGGAAGCTTTCCTGACCCCACAATTCTTGCGTTCTACATGCACCTAAAGCCAGCCCAGTGTGGATGATGCCAACACCTGCCAGCAACAAGAGCAGAAGCAGATTTTCTTCTCTCTTGGCTTTAGGGGTTGAGTTTCTATGAACCAAATCCTGAGGAAAACTTCCCTAGGGTGCCGCCATTCTGGAACATGATCCCCAAAGGCTTTCCTCTCAAAGGAATCCTTTCATCTTTGCAATTCTGAGGTTGCAAAGGGTGAAATGCTGCTGTTGTTTTTTTTTTTTTTTTTTTTTTTTGTCATGCCCACAAGGTACTTTTTCTATTCTCCTGTTCCTTCTCAGCAATCAAGATCTCTGCTTTATCTTTGCAGGCAAAAACTGTATTGGAGCTTCCTTTCTGGGTAAACTCAAAATGTTGTAAATCATTTTACTGGGTTCTTTGCTTTTGATTCTCAACAGAAATCTGTTTAAAAGCCTCCAAAAGTAGCCATGCCACTGTCTCAATGTTGACAACCTTGAAATTTCTTCTGCCAGATTAGTCTGCTACTCTTAATCTCAGGCAAAGTCTCTGGACATGAACAAAATGCATCCAGCTATGTCACACATTGCCTGGAATCCAACAGCAACACAGTCTTTCTTCCCAGAAGAAACCTCCTGAGCCTGATCTCACTGGCTTTCTTAACTTCGAAGCTCTGAACAGAGCTTCCCATACAGCATGGCCTAAAATGTTCCAGCTCTACTTTTTCAGTCAGCATCTCTGAGCTTTTCCTAACTCTTCCCCTTCCCACAAGCCAGCTCCAAGCCATGTGGTCCGGTACGGTCACAGAAACCCCACTTTTTTGGTGCTAAATTCTCAGTTACTTTTCTCTTGTTGCTGAGACAAAACTCAAAATTAAAAGGGAAAGAGCTCTCAGTTTGTAGAAGTTTCAGTCCATAATTAGCTGGCTCCAAGGCAAAGTGGCACATGGCAGAGGAGCATCACAGAGGAGAAACAATTCGCAGTGCCTCCACAGTAGCAAGAATAACAAAGGAACCTTAACAAAATCTGTTTTCTTTTATTCAGACTCCCACAATCAGAGCCATGCCAAACCAATCAGTATACTGGTTTTGCAATAACATACCCCTAATCCTAGCATCATGCACTCTAGATTCAGTCACCTCTGCCTCCATGAGGCTGTGAGGGTACATCTAGACCCAAACCATAACAGATACATTTTCAACATTTTTTTTTTTGAGACAGGGTCTTGCTTTTTAGTTCCGGCTGGCTCTGAGCTCACTATGTAGCCCAGACAAGCCTGGAACTCAGCAATCTTACTGCCTCTGCCTCCTGAGTGCTGGGATTACAGGCGTGAGCCACCACACCCGGCTCTGTGGTATGTGGTATTGATTGCTGGTGGGCGTGAGTCTCCACGCCCAGCATTTTATGTGGTTTCCGGGGATGGAACTCAGGACCTTGTGCTTGCGAGGCAGGCACCGGAACCACTGAGCTAATCCTCCGGCCCTCAACATTTTTTTTATTAGCACCATGCTTTATGTTGGCTGTTTGCTGATAATTGCTCGTTTACATTTCTTGACTAGATGGAGTTTAAGCCAAGGTATGTTTTAATGTGCAGAAAATAATCTTTTTAAAAGGCGGTTATATGAACAAAAGGCAAGCTATTTTTTCATTTGAGAAAGAATATACATGTGTATTTATATATATATATGAAAAAGTATATTTCTTTGAGAACATGTGTGAGTACACATGTATGTTTGCATTGATATATAATAGCATGCACATACAATACATCATAGGTTGATGTAAATTATTAAAGTTGTCATATAAGAATTTTATAATAACTTACCTACAAAATGAATGTCTTTTTACTGAAGGACAAGGTTGGTTGATAGAAATACCCTTGTTAGTCAGAAACAGCCTTCTAGTGGAAAAACCCTGGTGTCTCAGTGTCAGCAAAAGCTTCCTCATGCATGAAACACTTTACAAAGCCACTTGACCAGTTGCTTTTCTCTCTCCCTTAGCCTTTTTCTTCATGGAGATTATGAAACATGTGCTTTTGTAATACACTTAGCCATGTGGTTTCCCATTCTGCAAAAAAAATTAGGAGTGGAAATTTTCAAAAGAACAAAGAGTGGCGTCAGAAGTCATTAAACTCCTTAAACATTAAAACAGAAACAATAAGCCTGCTGGTAAACAGGCTTGGTAAAACTCTTGGAGACATTGGCTCAGGCAGAGACTTTATGCATAAAACCTCCCTAGCACAAGAACTAGCAGAAAGAATCAACAAATGGGATCTCATCCTACTGAAAAGCTTCTGCACAGCCAAAGAAGTCACTGGCACTGCTAGAAGACAAAGAACAACATGGGAAAAAAATCTTTACTAGCTGTGTATCAGACAAAGGGCTATTATCGACAATATATAAAGAACTCAAACAGATCAGCCTCCCCAAGTTTAAAGACCCAATTCAAAAATGGGCAACTGAAATGAACAGACATTTCTCAGAGGCAGAAATCAAAGCAGCCAAGAAACACATGAAGAAATGCTCAACATTTCTGGTCATTCGAGAGATGCAAATGAAAATAACATTGAGATTCCACCTCACTCCACAAAGAATGGCTGCGATCACAAAGTCAACCAA